>CM033472.1:190255941-190488845 GCA_019447015.1 Hymenochirus boettgeri
GTCTCAAAAAGGAATGTGAGCTTAGCTGCTATAGGATTTATTGATTAAATAAGTTCATTGAATTAATAAATGAAATATACAGTATGAATATATACAAATTATTTAATTGAATATTATTGAGAATTGATCAATTCCAGGTTTGTACTTGCTATGTTTACTAGAGATGGCCAGATCGCAGATCCGAAACCGTTCGGTTCTGGAATTCCGCTTTCAGAACCACGGTCGAAAATTTTTGAAAACTAGAAAAAATCTCGAATTTTCAAAAATGTTTTAAAAGTGATAAAGTAACTTACTGTAAAATGTCTCTGGGACTCAGGAACTGGTCCAGGGAAAACGTCACTGTGGGAAGAACAGCAAAAAAATGTAAGTAAAGTGCGGGCCATTTTTGGTAATCCTCAATGGGCGAATTCGAGAATCATACGAGGATTCTCAAATTCAGCCATTCAATCATCCTCGAATGAACAAAAGTCCCACGGCTGGACGTTCGGGGGTCCCGCGGCTCAACCTAGGACCCCTCCTGGGTCCTTAGAAGGATCATTGTGGCCCGGGAAGGACCTTTTGAGCTTAAATGGTCCCAAGTTTGAAACGGGACCCCCTCCTCCCCAGCACTTATAAGGGCCTTGTGTCACTGACAAGTGCCTTTTGTGGCTTAAGAGGGACCCCCTCCGACACTTATGAGTGCCCTAGCGGCATTGACAAGTGCTTTGTTGGAGTCCTGCAGCCTGGAACCAGGACCCCTATTGGCTCTTAGAAGAGCCCTTATGGCACTATAAGAGCCTTTGACTAGGGGGTCCTGCAGCTTGAAACCGGGACCACCTCTGGTCCTAAAAGGTCCCTGGCATCTTCTTTGCCGAGATTGCCTGCGACAACAACTCTGCTGATGTTGCTAATGGCAGGTGATGTCCTGCGGATGCTAGTGTTGCGAACGCTTGATCCGAAGTCTTCTTTCTTCCCTCTCTTCTCTGACAAATATAAAATATGATTGGTTAATGTGTTCATATGATTGCAAGCACTGAAAATTACAAAAAACAATTGGATTTGGTCCTTAGCAAACCTCTATAAAGAGGTGCAACCCCTGTGGAACTCAGAAGTTCAGAGTAATGGAAAAGAAAGAAGAGGGAAAGAAAAGACTTTCGATCAAGGGTTGGCAACACCAGTAATGTTGATGTCGCCAGTGACATCACTGGTGTTGACAACATTGGCGGAGCTTGTCGCCTGCAATCTCAGCAAAGAAGATGCAAGAGACCTGAAAAGGTCCTTTTTAGGACCATGGGTGGTCCCAGTTTTGAGCTTTGGGACCCCCCTATCAGAAAGGCTCTATTAGAGCCACAAGGGCTCTTCTAAGAGACAATGGGGGTCCTGCTTTCAAGCTGCCAGAATCCCAACAAAGCCTGTCAGTGACCCTAGGGCATTCTAAGTGCCCTGATACAATCCAAGAAACACTCCAGCCACACCGCTGTGGCTGTATGCCAGACAGGTAGATAGGTGCAATGCCCCTAGCCCTCCACTCCAGGGGCCAGATGAATCTCCAATCAGGTGAATTACAATATTTATTTCAAAAACATACACAGTATGGGTGTCCGTCCCTTCCTCAGGTGTTAACCAGTGTGAACAATCAGCAAACATTTAAACCCTAAAGGCTCACCTACTATGTGAATAGCACTAGCAAAAGTGCTAAGTGCTATAATATATATATTGCTATGGTGCCGGGGAGGGGGGTCCCAGTTCGACCAGTTCGAGCTGCAGGACTCCCTAAGCCCCCAAAGGCACTTGACATTGCCACAAGGGCCCTTCCAAGGGCCACAAGGGCACTTATAAGTGTCAGGGGGGGGTTCCGGTTTGAACTGGGGACTTCTTAAGCCTTAAAAGGCGCTTGTCAGTGCCACAAGGGCCCATCCAAGGGCTTGGAGGGGGGTTCCATTTTAGAGCTGCAGTAACCCTGAAGCCCAAAAGGACCTTCCCAGGGCCACAATGGTCCTTCTTATGACCCAGGCCGGGGTGTTCAATTTTGGCCCAAAAAAGCATTGCATTTGGAGAAACTTCTTATTCTAAATCTGTTAATAGTGTTTAATTATGTCTGGGTGCATTTTTTAGTGATGTCACTATGACATCAGCATGACATCTATTTGCAAAGATTTGAATTTTGACTCAAAAATGCATTGCACTTGGTGCGACTTCTTATTTTATATCTGTTAATAGTGTTTACATCTGACTGGGTGCATTTTTAGTGATGTCACTATGACATCAGCATTTTCCATAGATTACATTTTGGCCCAGAAAAGCATTGCTCTTGGTGCATCTTCTTATTTTATATCTGTTAATAGTGTTTTAATGTGTCTGGGTGCATTTTTTAGTGATGTCCCTATGACATCATAATTTTCCATAGATTAAATTTTGGCCCAAAAAAGCACTGCATTTGGAGCAACTTCTTATATATTTGGCATACAGCAGCATGGTAATGGAGGTTGACATATGTCCATCTAGTCTAACCCCATTAACCCTTACTAACCGCTGATCCAGAGGAAGGCAAAAAAAACTGAAAAGGAAGGGGTGGGTGGGATTACTTCCTGACTCCAAATGGCAAATCGGAAAGTATCTCTGGATCAACCAGAACTACGGTTTATCTGTATTACTACAAGCAATTCTCAATATTTTTCAGTTTTAGAAACTTATCCAGCCCACTTTTAAACCTATTCAATGAACATTACCACATCTACTGGAAAACAGCCAATCAAAACTCCAAACAAGAATGCACAGAGATCTGCCAGAGTAATTGCATAGTTGAGTCGATAGCGGCTTTTCATGAATTGCCCTGTAAGTTTACAGTAGAAAACACCACTGACCTATATAGGAAACTAATCACGAGCAATGCTATTCTACATGCCCACATTAAACATCCAAGTCATGTTATAAAAACAATACCATATAGGCAATTTTTTCATATTTGCAGAAAATGCTCCACAGCTCCGCATGGGAGCGATGGAGTTGTGGGGCTTGTAGTGAGTCAGTATGAGTTAGTTGATATAAAAAGGCTTGTGACAGGGCAGTCTCTTTGGAAAGATCAGCACTTTTAAATGCAGCATTTGACCCAAACAAAGCACGAAGAAACAGAAATAGTGAAAACAATGCTATCGTTATGGCATATGATTATAAAAGTGATCAAATCTCTAGAATTTTACATAAACATTGGGGCATTTTATGTCAAGACCCTATTTTAACCTAATATTATTTTTAGCCATGCATGCAGCAATGGCTCATGGTTATCATTGAGTTTTCTCCCCAATGTATCTCATGGGTTAATGGTTAAATTGTGAATGGAGTTATAAATGTGGTCAAGATATGCAAATATATTCATGCAAAACACACTGAAACAAAGTTTCTAACTACCACTCATGGAGTAAAATGTGTCAGAGTTAAGGGAAAAGAAAACTTACTTTCCCGCTGTAGAGGGCCGGGTGGACACACCCCCGGCACTGTTCGCTCAGGTAAAAACAACTAATATCCCTGGCAAACCGCATATGAAAATGCTGAAAACAGCTTAAATGAGTAGGCATAAACAGGGAGATTCAATAAAAGTTCTTATCATTTAAAATGGTGCTAATTTTGCCCCAACCAATCAGAACTTATGTAACATTTGAAAGCTAACATCTGATTGGTTGGGGCAAAATTAGCACCATTTTAAATGATAAGAACTTTTATTGAATAACCCCCAAAGTATATGCTTACCGAGTGTGATGACCTTCTCTAGGTCAGATGAGATAACAATACAACAGCAAGTGAGGGGTTTGGCAACCCAGGTATAGAAACCGGAAACTATTATTAAAATCTATCAGGGTTATTCAATAAAAGTTCTTATTGTTTAAAATGGTGCTAATTTTGCCCGAACCAATCAGATGTAAGCTTTCAAATGTTAAATAAGGTCTGATTGGTTGGGGCAAAATTAGCACCATTTTAAACAATAAGAACTTTTATTGAATCTCCCTGTATATTTATTACTTAAGTCTCCATAAAATTACACAGACAGGACCACGCCTGACGTGTTTTGTGCAGCTTGGCACTTCATCAAATATATTCATGTATCTAAAACATTTTAAGGGTAACTGTAAATTGACAAGAATTGCTTTCTTGATTATTTTTGCAATTTACGTTCATTATTTTTTTTTAACATTGTTTTTCAGATATTAACATTTATAGGTGACAATCCCTCTTCCCTGTGTTTCCTCCTCCATTAAAAAAAGGCCATTATTTACACTCCTTACACACTTCCCGCTGTGGGCTGTGCTGTTACCCCCTCCCCCTCCACTTAAGTCCTCCTTCAGTGACTAACTCCATCTCTCCTTCTGGTTTCTTCTGCTTTCTCCAGTACCAAACATGTGCCAACCAAAGATTAGAAGGATCAACTAGTATATGTGACTGCATATTCGCAACCTCCCACAACCTTACTTTCTGATCAGTGATTTCTTCATATCTTGGGCTGTGCAGAATGTAGAGAGGTGGTTGATGGCTCATTTTAAAAAGGTAGGAACTTGTTTGGAAACAACAGTTTTTCTTTAAGGAACACATTCAATACAATTCAATAAAAGTTCTAATTGTTAAAAATGGTGCTAATTTAGCCCCAACCAATCAGATGTTAGCTTTCAAATATTAAATAATATCTGATTGGTTGGGGCAAAATTAGCACCATTTTTAACGATAAGAGCTTTTATTAAATCTCGAAAAAATTATATTTCTCGCTACACGTATGTGCGGCATGCAGTATATTGTTAAGACTATTCCTCCTACTCAGGAACGAGGCTTTCGAGAAATTTAAATTACAAACTATACAATCTACAGGTCTCAAAAAGGAATGTGAGCTTAGCTGCTATATGGATTTATTGATTAAATAAGTTCATTGAATTAATAAATGAAATATTACGTATGAATATATACAAATTATTTAATTGAATATTTATGAGAATTGATCAATTCCAGGTTTGTACTTTGCTATGTTTACTAGAGATGGCCAGATCGCAGATCCGAAACCGGTTCGGTTCTGGAATTCCGCTTTCAGAACCACGGTCGAAAATTTTTGAAAACTAGAAAAATCTCGAATTTTCAAAAATGTTTTAAAAGTGATAAAGTAACTTACTGTAAAATGTCTCTGGGACTCAGGAACTGGTCCAGGGAAAACGTCACTGTGGGAAGAACAGCAAAAAAATGTAAGTAACGTGCGGGCCATTTTTGGTAATCCTCAAATGGGCGAATTCGAGAATCATACGAGGATTCTCAAATTCAGCCATTCAATCATCCTCGAATGAACAAAAGTCCCACGGCTGGACGTTCGGGGGTCCCGCGGCTCAACCTAGGACCCCCTCCTGGGTCCTTAGAAGGATCATTGTGGCCCTGGGAAGGACCTTTTGAGCTTAAATGGTCCCACAGTTTGAAACCGGGACCCCCTCCTCCCCAGCACTTATAAGGGCCCTTGTGTCACTGACAAGTGCCTTTTGTGGCTTAAGAGGGACCCCCCTCCCTGACACTTATGAGTGCCCTAGCGGCATTGACAAGTGCCTTTGTTGGAGTCCTGCAGCCTGGAACCAGGACCCCTATTGGCTCTTAGAAGAGCCCTTATGGCACTAATAAGAGCCTTTCTGATAGGGGGTCCTGCAGCTTGAAACCGGGACCACCTCTGGTCCTAAAAGGTCCCTGGCATCTTCTTTGCCGAGATTGCCTGCGACACCAACTCTGCTGATGTTGCTAATGGCAGGTGATGTCACTGCGGATGCTAGTGTTGCCGAACGCTTGATCCGAAGTCTTCTTTCTTCCCTCTTCTTTCTTCTGACAAATATTAAAATATGATTGGTTAATGTGTTCATATGATTGCAAGCACTGAAATATTTACAAACAACAATTGGATTTGGTCCTTTAGCAAACCTCTATAAAGAGGTGCAACCCCTGTGGAACTCAGAAGTCATCAGAGTAATGGCAAAAGAAAGAAGAGGGAAGAAAGAAGACTTTCGATCAAGAGGTTGGCAACACCAGTAATGTTGATGTCGCCAGTGACATCACCTGGTGTTGACAACATTGGCGGAGCTGGTGTCGCCTGCAATCTCAGCAAAGAAGATGCAAGAGACCTGAAAAGGTCCTTTTTAGGACCATGGGTGGTCCCAGTTTTGAGCTTTGGGACCCCCCTATCAGAAAGGCTCTTATTAGAGCCACAAGGGCTCTTCTAAGAGACAATGGGGGTCCTGCTTTCAAGCTGCAGAATCCCAACAAAGCCACTTGTCAGTGACCCTAGGGCATTTCTAAGTGCCCTGATACAATCCAAGGAACACTCCAGCACACCGCTGTTGGCTGTATGCCAGACAGGTAGATAGGTGCAATGCCCCTAGCCCTCCACTCCCAGGGGCCAGATGAATCTCCAATCAGGTGAATTCACAATTATTTATTTCAAAAACATACACAATGTATGGGTGTCCTGTCCCTTCCTCAGGTGTTAACCAGTGTGAACAATTCAGCAAACATTTAAACCCTAAAGGCTCACCTACATATCATGTGATATAGCACTTAGCAAAAGTGCTAAGTGCTATAAATATATATATTGCTATGGTGCCGGGGAGGGGGGTCCCAGTTCGACCAGTTCGAGCTGCAGGACTCCTTAAGCCCCCAAAGGCACTTGACATTGCCACAAGGGCCCTTCCAAGGGCCACAAGGGCACTTATAAGTGTCAGGGAGGGGGGTTCCGGTTTGAACTGTGGGACTTCTTAAGCCTTAAAAGGCGCTTGTCAGTGCCACAAGGGCCCATCCAAGGGCTAGGGAGGGGGGTTCCATTTTAGAGCTGCAGTAACCCTGAAGCCCCAAAAGGACCTTCCCAGGGCCACAATGGTCCTTCTTATGACCCAGGACCGGGGGTGAGGCCGCAGGACCCCCGAACATCCGCCACAGGACTTACGGCCATTTAATAATTCTTGTACAGCCGAATTTTTAGAATCCTCGAGCATTCGGAGATTCTCTAATTTCCACATTCGATAATTAACTTAAGTGGCCCACGGAAAACTGGAATTAGCGCACAGGCTTACAGGGAGTATAAAAGCTGTAATAAAGAGTGCAAGAAAGCAATTAAACTAGCTAAAATAAAAAATGGATAGCAGAACAAAGCAAGTCCAACCCCAAAATGTTTAAGAATTTGTTTGTTGCAAGAGGCAAGGAGTAGATAAGTAGATCAGAGATCATACTGAAAAGGGTTTTAAGGTCCCAAGGGCCATATTCATAAAAGTTAGCGATACCGCCAGTTATTGCTAATGTACATTTATGCTGAACATTTGTTAATTAATGAATGATCAGTCTTAGCATACCATGCGGTAGTAAACTACCGTAATGGTATTCTATGGGGATTGAAATCTACGATCGCCTTATTGTAGATTTGCGATCGATATTCGCAATTTAAGTTTGTTATTGTTAATTTACGATAACAATCATAAATTAACAATTGCTAAACCGATTAGAAATTAACAAATGGTTTAACGATCGTTAAACCTATCGTTAAAGGCACAGTATCCCCGGGAAGGGGCCGCAGCAGGTGGTCGCGACCACCCGCCGCGCACCCCCTCACCGGCAACCCCTCCAAGCCCCCCGCCCCGGCCGCTCCCGGGGAGGGGAAGGGAGGGAGCTGCTGGGAGGGGTGGAGGCTCCCTCCAGCGGGGCCCTGAGAAGGGCCTTTTGGGGCTTAGGGGGTCCCGCAGCTCGAACCGGGACCCCCCCTCCCCGGCCCTTATAAGGGCCCTTGCGGCACTGACAAGTGCCTTTGGCGGGGGTCCCGCAGCTTAAACCGGGAACCACCAGTGCGGGCGGCTCTTAAAAGAGCCCTTGGGGCGGCGTCTTCTTTCTTCCAGTCCGGCGACACCAGCTCCGCCGAGGCCACCGACCCCCGAGAGGTACCCCTGCGGCCGCCAGGGGTACCCCCCGGCGGGCGCCGGCGACCGCAACGAGGCCGATGTGCCGGCGTCTTGATCCGACGCGACGCTTCGGGCTGGGGACACCAACCCCACTCAGGTCGCCGAGCCAGGCAGACTCACTGCGGCCGCCAGTGAGCCTGCTGGACCCGCCGGCCTCAGCGGGCCGATGTTGCCAGCCGCTTTTTCTTCTTTCTTCAGCCATCTACTGCGATGGCATCTGGAGTTCCGCGGCGGAAAGCTCCTCTTTATATAGGTTTGCAGAAATCCATAATCCGTTTCTGATTGGTCAATTTTCTAATACTTGCTTTACATTAACCAATCAGATTTCTGGAAAGAGCCTCCCCAGCCAGTATTGGCGCCTCCCCAGCCAGTACCTGTCAAGCCAGAAGGCTCTTTTAAGAGCCGCACACTGGGGGTCCCGGTTCGAGCTGCGGGACCCCCGCCAAAGGCACTTGTCAGTGCCGCAAGGGCCCTTACAAGGGCGGGGAGGGGTCCGTTTCGAGCTGCGGGACCCCTAAGCCCCAAAGGGCTCTTGTTAGGCCGAAGGGCACTGTAAGTGCCGCAAAGGCCCTGATAGGCGGGGAGGGGGGTCCCGGTTCGAGCTGCGGGACCCCTTAAGCCCCAAAAGGCTCTTGTCAGAGCCGCAAGGGCACTTGTAAGTGCCGCAAAGGCCTTACAAGGGCCGGGAGGGGGTCCTGTTTCGGCTGCGGGACCCTAAGCCCCAAAGGGCTCTTGTTAGAGCCGCAAGGGCACTTGTAAGTGCCACAAAGGCCCTGATAGGGCGGGGAGGGGGGTCCCGGTTCGAGCTGCGGGACCCTTAAGCCCCAAAGGCTCTTGTCAGAGCCGCAAGGGCACTTGTAAGTGCCGCAAAGGCCCTTACAAGGGCCGGGGAGGGGTGGTCCCGGTTCGAGCTGCGGGACCCCCTAAGCCCCAAAAGGCCCTTCTCAGGGCCCTGTGGAGGGAGCCTCCACCCCCCCAGGGCTCCCTCCCTTCCCCTCCCCGGGAGCGGCCGGGGCGGGGGGCTTGGAGGGGTTGCGGGGAGGGGGTGCGCGGCGGGTGGTCGCCGCCGCGGGGGGTGTGGGGGGGTGGGCGTGTCTCCCGGGGCGGGTGCGACCACCGCCGCGGGTTGCCGCCCATCCCCGCGCGGAGGTTAGTATCGCGCGCGGGAGGTTAGTATCGGCTGACTTCGCCACCTTCAAGGTGGCGAAAGTAAAACAGCCGATACTAGCCGAGCGAAACCAGTACCGCCGCTTTATAAATAGAAGCGGCAGTAACAGGTAAGTATCGCCGCAAAAGGTTACGCTTCATTAACTTTTCGCGGCCGTTTTTCGCAAAAAAAGGGCTGCGAAAAGTTAACGAACCTTTATAAATATGCCCCATAGTTATTAGAATTTAATAGTGTGTAATGCAGAGGAGATAAAGACAATAGCAAGCAAATGTTACCAAAAGTAATTTAACAGTTCTGAGCTGTTTGAGTTGTACTCATGTCTAAATAAAACAAAATAAACCCACTACGAATAACACTTTCATGAGCAGGGCTGCCAATTGGGTACTAGCTCTTCTATCCAGACAAATCCCAGCTGGCAGCAGAGCAGAATTGTTCTTGCCCCTTCCTTCTATATGCTGGTAGGGTGGAGGCTTGACTGCCCACATCGCATTGCTCTGTTAAAGAGCTTGTCCACCTTATAGTCCTATTAATAGAACTGGAAAATGTGCAAAATATTCTTAAAAGAAAAAAAACTTTAAACAGAAATTAAACAGACCAGTAGCCCAAGCCACACCAACAAAACTGTTACCTGCATCCAACCCGAACTGGATTTATAGTAGGTTCCATAACTGCACCCGACCCGCTCTGCAGGTTATTAACCCAAACGTGCACTCAACCTACATGTGTACTTAAGTGCCCAAGTGCTACTGTATGAGACTCACAGTTATCTAAACATAACTTACAGAGCACTCATGGGTCTTGTGAAGTAAATTTTATTTCCGTGTAACTGTTAGCAACGTTTTAGTCCCATTCTCTCAGTGAACGACATCCAAAATATAACAGACTCACAAATCGCACCCACTACTTGTACCAACCCACACCCGCAGCTTTTAACCCAAACCCGACCTGCAAATCAGGTACAAAACCCAAAGCAGGACTCTAAATAGTTAGGCAGCTGCTTTATAGAACAGTCCAATGTTATTTGAATATCTAACCACTTCCTGTGCACTGTGTCCATTTAAGAACATCATCATGTATTAGAATCATGGTTCATTCTTCGTGTGGACACTGTACAATTGTCATTTTGAAACTTCTTTTAAAACACATCAATATACACACAGACTATTACAGGTGTGGATATATTTTAATGATTTACTTTCACTTACTTTTTTTTATATTTTATGTTGTTGTTTCTTTTATAGTAGATGCAAAAATATTTCCTTATTGTTATAGTATTTGAGGTTAAATAAAGACATACCTTTATCTAGTCTAACCTATTTAGTAAAACCCACATTTCCTGCCTAACAGACCCGGAGGAAGGCAAAAAACAGTATTAAGGGAGGGAAACTCCTTCCTGACTCCAAGTGGCAATTAGAAATATCCCTGGATCAATTTCAACTTTAAATATCAATACCAGTAATATGCAGCATTCTTTATTTTTATAAACTCATCCAGCTTTATTTTTTTAAATTATCCAATGAGCCTGTCATCTCAACGCCCACTAGAAGACAGTTCCATAGTTTTACCATACTCACAGTGAAGTTCTAAACTTCTTCCCTTCCAGTCTGTACACCCACATAAAATGAACATTCACACACACAGATTAAGCACCCCCCCAAACCCAAGATACATTTTACTTACCTTCCCAAAGATGCCCAGGAAAATACTAACAAGACCCGGTCCCTCTACTTCCAGGTCACAGCTGTCAGTCAAAGATGCGCCAATGATGTCATAGCCAATAGCTGACAAAAAGGAAGCAGAGCCACACTGCTCAAGTTCTTGCTTGAAACAAACTCGCATGAGGAGTAGGGGACGGCACCCAGGCGGGCAAGTATGTTCCTGGGCATCTTATCAAGTATAACGGATCTGGGTATTGTTGGGGTACTTAATTAGTGTGTGAAATTTAATTTTATGGGTGGACATGCCCTTTAAGGAATGTCCGTATGTTCGGACATGTTTTATAGATGAACAATGAACCAGATAATTTATTGTATGGTCCATAAATGTCTTCATATTGAAGCTCCTCCAGTCCCATTATTATTATTATTATAATTGTGGATTTATTTAGCGCCAACCTTTTACATGTATACATTCGCATCAGGCCCTGCTCCAAAGAGCTCACAATCTAAGCACATTTAACACATACATCCTATCTTTACCTAACAAACTTTATCTACTGGTAGCCATGGGAATTTCATGACACACTGGTAGCCATGGGAATTTCATTACTTACTGGTAGTGGTAGCCATGGGATTTTTATTACATACTGACAGCAAACTGTCAATTTCATTATATACTGGTAGCCATTTCATTACATGCTGGTAGCCATGGGACTTTCATCACATACTGGTAGTGGTGGCCATGGGATTTTCATTACATACTGGCAGCAAACTGTCAATTTCATCATATACTGGTAGCCATGGGGATTTCATTACATACTGGTAGCCATGGGAATTTCATTACATACTGGTAGCCATGGGCATTTCATCACATTGGCAGCAAACAAATGGCAATTTCATCATATACCAGGGTAGGCTATTACCTACCCTGGGTGCTGGTAACCCACTCATTATATTAGTGCAAGCAGTGGCACCATTGTCCTGCACATTGGGTAGGTAATAGCCTAATAGGCTAATAGCCTAATTGCAGAGGCAGAGCAGGGGCGACAGTTCCCAGCATTACAACATGGCTGTGTGATGACGTCATTATGCTGCTGTGGAGAACTACTGGGAAAAGGAGATTCGGAGGAAACTCTGTAAGGTAAGTTGTGGGTTTTTTTGTTTTGCTTTTGTTCCCTACAGGGTGCTGCTCTGTTATGAGCTTCACCCTGCATCATTAGGGAGGTGGCCCTGGTGGCACTAAAAGTGTAAATGCCAATACTCTTGGAGGGCTAGGCCACACTACTGCGCTTTTTAGCGTGATGGGATTGAGATCTGATCACGCTAGGGCACAAAGATGGCTAGAAACAGTCCTGATTTATAGAAAAATATTTAATATTTGTCAAATAGCTTACAAAGTAATAGCAAATTACGGTATCTTATTATTGTGTTACAAAATAAAAACACACATACAGAAGTCTATAGTAAGGAAATCGTGTATTTGTCCAATATTTAAAAATAAAGTAAATAAATAATATTTATTTGTTATATTGTTATAGACAATAGTACAATTCTCTACTACCATTATATTGTTATGAAATACAACAATCCATTAACAATATTACTAAATTAATGCGCTAATTTTGATAAACATGTTTTGCTTTAAAACCATGTTTTTAATATATGTAATGTAGCATATGATTGTATTTAAAAAATAAGTAATTATCGTTTTATAAATTTTCATTGATCATCATTATCACTCACATGGTGTTATCAAAATTCTGTGTAATTGAAAAAAACCTATGTGTTTAAGCAAAAAACAAATAAAAAAAACCTACACATAGGGGCATATTTATAAAGGTCTGTTATTTTTGCGGTTTTATTACCGCCGCTCATCACCGCGTATCTATATCAGCTTCTTTCAAATAATGTTTGAATGCCCATGTTAATTCAAAGACACTGTGGGAAATTTTCCTTTCAGTGTCTCTGATCAATCTGATTGGATACTTTGTTGTCCCAGCATCCTCTCAGATGCATCCCAAGCTCTATAAAAATAGGGGTCCGGACTTCGTCCCCTTCAGTGATCTGAAGTCAGCTGGGAAATCTCCAGCCCTCCCTCCCTGTTTTGAAATAATTAACATTGTCGCAACACTAAGCCAAATTAACCAAAAATTTAAAAACTGCAGGCTCCTGGCTAAATATGACTGCATTAAGGCGGAGCCTAAGTTATTGTTTTATATGGATAATAGGGCAACCTGCTGGGGTTTTAATCAGGGGTTGGCTTGGTAACAAAAAGTTGGATTTAAAATTGGTTAAATTTAAAAAGTGTTTGATTTATTTTAAATAAATAAAAGTGTTGCGGCCATTTTTTACCACATCTCTGTGTGTTTTTTTTTTATCTTGATATGATTATTGTGAAGAATGGGTAAAGTCCATCATCCCTATATATATACCCCATGTATATATTAATCAAAAATGTTTCTCAAAATGGGGCCTTATTTTAGTTGTTAATATTATTTATTGTTATATTTTTTTTTAAATATTGAACAAATACATAATTTCCATACTATAGGCTTCTGTGTGTGTATTTTTATTTTAAAACACAATAAGATGATTTGCTGTTACCTCTGTTATTTCTTAAGCTATTTGTCAAATTTTTAATATATTAATTATTACATAGAGAAAAATTTTGTTTACTATTGCTTCTTAAACTATTTGACAACTGTTGAATAGTTTACTATAATTTATTACAAAAAAAATCCATAAAGAAATGTAATATACTGTAGTTTGTTATCTAACTAACCAATGGTTACCCTGTAATTTTATCTTACCACACCATATTAACTGCCTACACCACTCCATGTAATTTAATCTGACCACAACTATGTGTAGGTTTTTTTGTTTGTTTATTGCTGAAACATAATGGAATTTTGATAACACCATTTGAGGAATAATGATGATCAATTGCTCGAAAATGTATAAAATGATAATTACTTGTTTAAATACAATCATATGCTACACATGTTAAAAACAAATGGTTTAAAAGAGCATGTCCAGCCTCTAAATAACAATGTTTTAAATGAAAGGCCTATAATATATTGTGGCCCTGGCCATATATCATTTAGTCCTTACTCAGTTTCATGAGAACTCACACAAAAGCAACTCCTTTATTCAGGAAGCAATGCACTACTGGGAAAAACTAGTCACATGTTATAGATACAGGGTGAGAGATAGGTCAAAAAGCAACATGTATTTCCCTGGTCCTTCCACGGCAGTGGAAGTGCATGGGTTAAGTCCTCCTTAATCTCCAGTGACAGGCCCTTTCATCCAATAAAATTGTAGCTCCTCCCCACTCCCATTGTGTCTTTTTCTCCTGTCTACAGTCAAACCAAAATACACAGCAGCTCCCCCCGCTATTTAAAATACCTTCTGCCTCTCTCTCTCAGGAGATGTCTGCTCACTGCAGTTTAGTGTGGAGGAGCGCGTTCCCTGGTTACGCGCTCAGCCTCTGTTAGTCTGTACCAGGAAGTGGAGCCGGCGCGTGTGTCTGGAGAGATCAGTGTTGGACACGGCTGCAGATCCCTGCTGTTCTCTCCTGGGTGGCTCACCTGCTCTGCATTTGTCTGCCACTTGCTTCCGCTCTCCCAGACATCAAGCTGCCATGTTGTGAGTAATCGACAAGCAGACTACTCCTATGACCTTCTTTCTACCCAGGAATGCACTAACAGTATTCTTTTTCCTTTCAGTGCTGCTAGGAGTCCTTCTAAAAGGCACAACAAGCACAACAAGGCGAGCACGTTCTTCCATGATCTCCATGAACACATGGTGGAAATAATTAAATCAGAGTGGGAGAACCCGGATAGAAGGTTTAATGTCTCTCAAAACATGGCAAAAAATGATCCCTTCCAAAACGAAGATTCGAAAACCTGGGATGAAGCGCCTAAAATTGATACCCCAGTGGCGAAAATAGCTAAGAGAGTAGCTCTAGCCACAGATGATTGGGTATCCCTTAAAGACCCAATGGAACAAAAAGAAGAGGCAGCGCTCAAAAGAACATACACAGCTGCAGGGGCGGCATTTCGGCCAGCCATTGGGATCACGAGCATCGCCAGAGCAAACCGTGTCTGGATAAAAGACCTAGAAGAAGCAATCTCAGATGGCGTTCCCAGAGCTGAACTGCTTAAATTAGTACAAGATGTCAAATAAGCCAATAACTTCATGGCAGAAGCCTCAATAGATTCTTTAAAACGGTCAGCTAAGTCAATGGCCCAATCCACGGTGGCAAGGCGGGCTCTGTGGCTAAGACAGTGCAAGTTAGATACTCAGTCCAAACAAGGAGTAACAAGTCTACCATTCAGAGGTAACCTACTATTTGGACCTGCTCCTGATGAAGTAATAGAGAAAAAAAAGCTGTTAATAAACAGCGAGGCCGTACTGTCCAGGTAAACCCTTTCTTCAAAAGCAGGTTTGGAAGCAAGACTAGTCCTTTTGGGATACTAAAAGCTCCAGAGGAAGAGGAAAGAGGCCTTTATGACTGGTAGCCCCATCACAAGCTAGGGGGGAGACTTTCCAGGTTTGTAAAAAACTGGGAAGAGACGAGACCAGATCGCTGGGTAATACAGACGATATCACAGGGATAATTAATAGAATTTTCTCCGATTCCATTAAGAAGCAGATTCGTAACATTGTCAACCCCAAAACAACACCTAGTGAGGGAAGAACTGACCAAGATATTTCAAGAACTATTGGAACTGTCAGTTATAGAAAAAGTTCCAAAGCAACAACAAAGACAAGGCATATACTCTCCCCTCTTCCTCAAAAGGAAGAAAACGGGAAAATTCAGGGCTATTCTAGACCTCAGATTTGTGAACAAATTTGTAAAGAAAAACAAATTCAAGATAGAGACACTCATGACCATATCAAATCAAATACAGGGAAGATTGGATGATAAAGGTTGATCTCCAAAACACATACCATCATATCCCAATCCACAAAAAACACAGAGAATATCAAAGGTTCCACGTGTTGAATCAACACTTCCAATACAAGTCACTTCCTTTGGGCCTGACAT
This sequence comes from Hymenochirus boettgeri, assembly GCA_019447015.1. Classification (NCBI taxonomy): domain Eukaryota; kingdom Metazoa; phylum Chordata; class Amphibia; order Anura; family Pipidae; genus Hymenochirus; species Hymenochirus boettgeri. The sequence continues at coordinate 190,271,749 of CM033472.1, forward strand.
TGTTTCCTCGGGTCTTCACAAAGGTCCTGTCTCCCAAAATTGCTAAACTGAGAACCCTAAACATCCAAATCTATGCATGTTTGGACAACATCCTAATAAAAGCCCAACAGCTAGACAAACTCCAGAGAGATTCAAAATATGTCCAGAACTTCTTGACCAGACATGGCTGGATACATAATCTGGAAAAGTCGAATCTAATTCCATCAATGACAATCTTATTTCTGGGAGTAACTATAGAATCAGCCAAACTCCAGCTACGTATACCAATGGAGAGACAGAGCAAAATAATCAAAGAGGTAAAAAAGCTATCGAGTCTACCTTATTCCATGGCGGACCTATGTCAAAAGACGTTGGGGAAGTTAGTGGCTATGTCAAAAGCTGTTCGGTGGGCCATGTTCCACCTCTGGTCCTTCCAACTGAACTTTCTGGATCAATGAAATACCAACTCCAATCCAAATCAACTAATCTATCTCCCACCAGTAGTTATGAAAAGAATGATGTGGTGGACAAGAGCTCAGACCTTCAAACCAGTACAAATATATCTCCGTGGTTGGACCACAATTACTACAGATGGGAGCCCCAGCGGATGGGGAGCATGTTGCAACAACAAACAAGTCCAGGGCTCGTGCGACCCCTACTGGAAAAGACAGAATCAGAACCTCAGGGAGATAAGAGCAGTCAAATTTTTCTCTTTATGATACAGACCAGTCCAGATCCAATTGGACAATATGGTGGTTGTTTACTATATAAACAGGCAGGGAGGTACCAGGAGTCGCAGTCTCTGGAAACAGACGGAAGAGATACTGAAATGGGCAGAAAACAAATTGTGCCACATAAGAGCACATTCCGGGGGAACAAAACATACAAGCAGACAAACTCAGCAGATATGTAATGAACCCCACAGAATGGAGGCAGAACCAAGCAGTCTTCAAACAAATAACTCTAGAGTGGGGGATGCCACTCTACCGAATTTCTGTTCCCGCTACCCAGACAGTCGGGCGATGACAACAAATGCCTTTTCTATCAAATGGAGCCCGGGGTTTATGTACCTCTTTTCGCCAATATCTCTGATATCCAGAATACTCAGTAAAATTGAGGAAGATGGGGCTCACGTGATAGTAATTCTACCATACTGGCCGAGGAGACCCTGGTTCTCGTGGGTGCAGAGACTAGCACAATCTCAACCAATCAGACTGCCCCTAATGCCCAATCTGATAACCCAGGGGAATCTAATTCACCCCAAACTGAATCAGTTGAACCTGACGGCCTGGAACTTGAAATCAAAACCATGAGAGAGACAGGTCTCTCATCAAGAGTGATTCAAACTCTAATGTCCTCGAGGAAGAAAACCACTACAAATTTTTACAACCACTACAAATTTTTACAACAAAACATGGGAAACATTTTCAAACTGGTGCCGAGGCAGAAACATAGAGACTAACCAAGTCAATGTTAGCACCATTCTGGAATTCCTCTGAGCAGGACTCGACAAAAATCTAAGCATATCAACACTAAGTAGACAAGTTACCGCAATATCAGCAGTCACAAACAAGAAGTGGGCCTCAGAGCCATTGGTAGTGAGATTCTTTAGAGGAATGAAACATATTAGGCCACTACGTAAAACCTCAGTTCCTCCATAGGACCTAACCTTAGTGCTAGATATGTTACAGTGAAGTCCATTCGAGCCAATCGACAAACAGTATATCAGGGAACTTACATTGAAGACGATATTTCTATTAGCGATCGCATCTGGGCATAGAGTATCAGAGATAAGAGCACTAAAACATTGTCCACCTTTCCTAATATTTCAAGGGAATAATGTAATTTTAAAATCTGACACAAATTTTATTCCAAAAGTAGTGTCCGACTTTCACATTAACCAGGAGATAGTATTACCATCTCTCCAAGATGCAACAAACGAAAATCAACTTGACATAGTAAGAACAATGAGAGAATATACAAATATGACAAGCGAATTCAGGAAAACTGAATACCTCTTTATCAACTTCCAAGGTGCTAAGAGGGGTCTGCAACCAATGACTAAAACTATATCCTCATGGATAACGTCTACAGTTAAGCAAGCATACACAATGGCAGCAGCTCAAATACCCAATAGGGTGACAGCACACTCCACGAGGGCAATGTCGACATCATGGGCCTTTTCAGGCAAAAGTGCCTCCTGTGGAAATGTGCAGAGCAGCCACATGGTCCTCTATGAACACCTTCATAAGACAATATAAATTGGACATTATAGACAAAGATAAATCAGAATATGCATCTAAAATCTTGGAAGCTGCAAAGCCTTCTAAAAAATAAATCTCACTTCACTTACATTACAACGGCTTCCCTCACTTCAATAACTAACTACTTGGTAAATCCCATGCACTTCCACTGCCGTGGAAGGGCCAGGGAAATCAGAAAATTAAATCAAACTTACTGTGATTTTCTTTTCCTGGTCCTGTGACGACAGTGGAAGTAGCTCCTTCCCTTCTTTCATAAAATTTACTTCTAGTAGATCAGTCAACAAAGACACAATGGGAGTGGGGAGTAGAGATGTCCGAACTTCGCAAAATCCGGTCCGCTCGAGGATCCGCAAATTTTCGGGAAAATCCGCGAGCGGACCCGTCAAAATTAAAAATACCCTTGAAATAACGAGATTTTTCGTATTTTCGAGAATTTTTGAAATTACGAGTTTTCATGTATTTTCGAAAATATGTATTTTCGAAAATACAAGTAATCCTCGTAATTTCGAAAATTTTCGAAAATACGTATGTATGGAATTAAGAGAAATCCTTGTATTTTCGAAAATACATGTTTTCCCATATTTTCGAAAATTTTCGAAAATACGCGAAAACCCGTAATTTCGAAAATTTTCGAAAATGTGAAAAATCCGCGAATCGGAAGTTCGGAAGGCGGAAAATCTGGAAACGGGCGAACGGGATAAATCCGCGGCGGATCTGGGTTCGGATCCGCGAACCGGCCATCCCTAGTGGGGAGGAGCTAAAATTTTATTGGATGAAACGGCCTGTCACTGGGGATTAAGGAGGACTTGCACTTCCACTGCCGTCTCAGGACCAGGAGAAGAAAATCACGGTAAGTTTGATTTGATTTTCTGATTTTAAGGCTGTACATACATATGTCACATCTCCCTTCTTACAAGGAAACATAACAAAACTGATGCTAGGACAGCCAATAACATAAAACAAATGATTTTAACATACAACGGATGTCTCTTTAAAAACAAGTTAAATCCTCTTACCCCAACTTCTAGATTCAAACTGCAACTGCCAATACAATTTCAGTGACTAGGAATGGAATGGCGTCACCACAAACACATTCCCCATCTCTTCTGTTTCAAGCCTGTTGTGAGCAAATGAATAGGTGCTCGTAACATATGAGAAGCTCTTCCAGGAAGAGCCGATCCCTGCCTTGACCCCACACAGAAAACCAGCAGCCAATGGTAAAACTTAAAGTTTGGACCAATAAGAATCTTAAAATGGCAACCAACCAAAATGCAAGAATATCGGCAACTGCAAAAGAACTCCTCAGAACAGAACAGTATTCTGCACAGATCCAACCTGGACATTTCAGTTGCTGCCTAACAATCTTTGGATTTAGTGTTACTTGGATTATTTTTGGGAAAACAGGTATAAGTAATAATGTTTATTTTAATTGTGAATGGTACATTGTTATCATATATCCCTTATATAAATAAATTTATATTTTTACAGAGATTGCATTGAGTTTTTAGGAACAACTAACTAGGTGGGGGTATATAGCATTATTACACATAGGAAAGGTCCATATGTATGTGTGTAATTAGCACTATTTAATTAAAATCACCATAAGAAATAACACCATACAAAGTATAGTACTACTACCTACTACTGAATTACAAAACAATTTATATACAATTAATAAAGTAAACTTACTTTACTGGACACCCCTAAGTTTGAATGGAAAACTCAAAATGATAGGTTAAGACACACCTCCAGGATTTCTACAGGGTCTTCATGTAGACACTAAAAGGACGTGGAATTTTTCTAACATCCAATGGGAGGTTCTGATCTTCCACTGTTAGCAAATCAAAAAATTCTCTTAGGTACTGTCCATGAAAAGACAGGAAGTGTAAGGAAGTTCCTGTATTACACCCAGTTATGTTGTAAAACATGTGACAGTCTTAGCCAATTAGAAAAATCTTCAGACCCTCACATTTACTCCCCCTCCCCTCTCCATAGAAAGTAATGAGACAATCCAGTTTCCGTTTGCTAGACAGGAAGTGTCTGTTTATGATTAAATGACTTTGCATGTCTCTGAAACTACCCAGCATTCTTAGAGAAATTGGCAGTTTTTACCCCAATATTAATATATTAAAGGACAACTCCACCCTCATAAGAACATCTTTTAGAAAGAACGGCCTCTTTAAAATATGTTGATATATCATACTTTGTCCTATGAATTCATTACTGTATGCCTGCTATGCTTCTGGATGCCTCATGGAAACTGAGCAATTTAGAAACCTGTACTGAGCCTGGGCATGCTCAGAAGAGGCAGACAGGGGATTAACATTCAGTCATTGGCTGTGATGTAAACTGTCAAATCCATAACTGACAGTTACTAACTGGAAGAACCTGGAAGCAGAAACGGGAAACAGGACATTGTGCAGGATTTCAGGTTAGACTTATATATTTCAGATTTCAAACTATTACCGTTTAGGGTTTTGTGGGGTGATTTACCTGTATGTAAGTTTTCATTTTAGGGCTGGACTTGCCCTTTAAACATGAGGCTGTCAGGTACCTTCAATTATAAGAAGGCTCTACTTCATTTTATACCCTTTGGGGGAGCTTTTAGCTCCTTTATCCAAACCTCTACATAACTTGTCAAGCTAATCTGAATTCTGTGTTTCCTAACCCCATAATGACTGTAAATCTGGAACTTGCTGTGGTAATTACCAATAGGTATGAACCTAGCATGTTATTCTGGATCCTGTATAGGGTCTCAGGATGTCCAATGGAGCTGTTCAGATTGAATTGCACATTGTGGCAGGATTGCCTGGATCTGTATTCAGATCTGCAGGTTAATACCATTTTGTCTGGATACATATAATACATGTGCCCCAACTGAGCATCTGCTTTGTGTGAGAGCCCTGCCAGGACAGATGCACATAACAATGGCTGCAGCCAGCACGCATGTGACAAACTGATCATGGGGTCCTTAGGGAACTGCATGATTGGCCGTGATTTACTAACTGACCCATTTGTCTGATATGGACGACCGAACTCGGTCATGGCTGGCCACCCACACCATCGCATATTTCCAGCCGACTAATCCGTGGCACTATTGGTTGGTTACTGGTGTTTACCCAGCCTTAAGGTTCATACACACATGCGATCGCGGGTGCCAACCCGTGACGCACGATGTGTACGAACGGCCGTTAATCGTGCCATGTATGGGCACTTTATCGGCTAAAATGGCTGTTCTGTTGATACACGGCACGAATATAATCCGAATCGCATGTGTGCACGAACCTTTAGACTTTATAGATTATAACTGCCAGGTAGGTGGTATTTGGAAGTGAGTGCAAATATGGTAAAGTTTATGACTCTAACAGGGAGATTCACCCAGAGGTACAAGCACTCTGGGCAAATCTCCCGTACGGGATTTACCAGAGGCTGTGTATAAGGTCTCAGGATGTCCAATGGAGCTGTTCAGATTGAATTGCACATTGTGGCAGGATTGCCTGGATCTGTATTCAGATCTGCAGGTTAATACCATTTTGTCTGGATACATATAATACATGTGTCCCAACTGAGCATCTGCTTTGTGTGAGAGCCCTGCCAGGACAGATACCTGTTGGTCACAGTAACAATGGCTGCAGCCAGCAGCGCATGTGACAAACTGATCATGGGGTCCTATAGGGAACTGCATGATTGGCCGTGATTTACTAACTGACCCATTTGTCTGATACGGACGACCGAACTCGGTCACGGCTGGCCACCCACACCATCGCATATTTCCAGCCGACTAATCCATGGCACTATTGGTTGGTTACTGGTGTTTACCCAGCCTTAAGGTTCATACACACATGCGATCGCGGGTGCCAACCCGTGACGCACGATGTGTACGAACGGCCGATAATCGTGCCATGTATGGGCACTTTATCGAAAATGGCTGTTCTGTTGATACACGGCACGAATATAATCCGAATCGCATGTGTGCACGAACCTTTAGACTTTATAGATTATAACTGCCAGGTAGGTGGTATTTGGAAGTGAGTGCAAATATGGTAAAGTTTATGACTCTAACAGGGAGATTCACCCAGAGGTACAAGCACTCTGGGCAAATCCCCCGTACGGGATTTACCAGAGGCTGTGCAATTTTGGGTGAATCTCACCCGCACATAAGTATTTATTGCCAGCTATTAGTTGGTGTTTAATACTTATGTATAAAGAGGCACGCAACCTCTGGTAAATTACTTTGAAACGGCCACACGAGTGCCACTTCTGGTACTCGCGCTGCCGCCGCAAAGCGGGCATTAACGTTGCGCCAACCAATTGACCCATATAATGCTTCCCTGATCCAATAGTCTAATAGCTATGGATGTAAGGGAAGGGCAGATGAATCACTTGCATGTTCAAACCCTTGGGTAGGAAGCGCTAAAGCATGACCGTGGGCTTTTAATGTCTGGAAGTCAGGAAAATGTCTTTAATCCAGGATGTATGAAAACAGGGTTATTCAATAAAAGTTCTTATCTTTAAAATGATGCTAATTTTGCCCCAACCAATCAGATGTTAGCTTTCAAATGTTAAATAAGATCTGATTGGTTGGGGCTAAATTAGCACCATTTTAAACGATAAGACCTTTTATTGAATCTCCCTGAATGTTTTCCAGAATTCTGTGCAGTTAGGGAATGCTGGGAGTTGTACAAGAATCTGTGACAATTATGTACCCTGGAAAATCCCAATTAGCATATCACAGCCAAGTGTTAAGGGCGTGATTAGATAGTGGCTAAGAGGTGTTATAGGAACGCCCAGAGTAAGGTGTCAAAACAGCATTGTACATGGCAGACAGATGGTGTCGAACCCCCCCACCTCTATTTAGGCTTGGCTTCTTTATTTTCAACCAGTCACGTTCCTTTGCCAATATGTTAACATTAGGACTCAGCCGTGTACCTGCATCTTAAGGATAAAGGACATACCTTTGAAGATTGTAATGTTAACATATTGGCAAAGGAACGTGACTGGGTCAAGAGAGGTGTTAAGGAGGCCATTTATGTGAAAATAAAGAAACCAAGCCTAAATAGAGGTGGGGGGGGTTCGACACCATCTGTCTGCCATGTACAATGCTGTTTTGACACCTTACTCTGGGCGTTCCTATAACACCTCTTAGCCACTATCTAATCACGCCCTTAACACTTGGCTGTGATATGCTAATTGGGATTTTCCAGGGTACATAATTGCCACAGATTCTTGTACAAGTCATTCTGAATTGAGAAAGCCAGTCGGATGACTAGCGAAACGTCAAGAACTAAACTTCAAGTCCAGTTGATCTAATTGAATAAAACAGATATGTGAATAGTTCATTAAGAAGACACTAACTGCAAAACAGACAATGTTGGGATTTGTAGTTTTCAAACATGTGAAAGGTCACAAGCTTAGGCTTTATTAGATATAGACAGATGCCTTAGCTACAGGATATTAAGAAAAAACTTACTGCAAACAGAGAATGCTTGGAATTGTGTTTTTCAAACATGTAAAAGATCACAAGTTAAACATGCCTGTATTATATCTAGACACATGCCTTTGCCACAGGCAATAAATAAGATACTTTGCATGTTTCCACCCATTTCTTTAAGTAAGAAATATGTGTTTATATGTTAGATTATTATGGCAATGCTCTTATAATAACATGATTCTATGAGGTACCTTCTGTTATAAGAAGGCTCTATTTCATTTTATACTCTGTGTGGAGCTTTTAGCTCCTCTATCAACACCTCTCCCTAACATGTATATTCAATCAGTATCCTGTGCTCCCAAGTCCTAACCCCATAGGTTAGTTAAACTTGTTATGGTAAATACTAATAAATATGAACCTTGCATGTTAATCAGGATACTGTATAGGATTTAAGGTGGCTATACATATATCCGATTTTACTTATCCAACCAAGTGCTCATGCAATATTAGTTTGATCTTGCCAGAACCACCTTTCCCATTCTTCTATGCCACAGACAGGCGGTTCTTGCATGATCGGTCTAATGTCGCGGGAGCACTCAGTCGGGAAAGTAAAATTGAATATATGTATGGGCTGCTTTTTATTGCCCAAAGGTGCTGTTTAGATTGCCTGGGTCAGTTCTAGTGATGGCCCAGTTCGCGGATCCAAACCCGGATCCGCGGCGGATTTACCGAGTTCGCGAACGGCGGATATCTCGGATTTTCCGGTTTTCCCCCTTCCAAACTTTTAATTGCGTTTTCGTAAATTTTTGAAATTACGAGGATTTCTCGTATTTTCGAAAATGCGTGAAAATACGTATTTTCGAAAATTTACGAAATTACGAGGATTTCACGTATTTTCGAAAATGCATGAAATACGTATTTTTGAAAATTTTCGAAAGTACGAGGATTTCTTGTATTTTCGAAAATGCGTAAATATATACATATTTTCTAAAATTTTCAAAATTATGAGGTTTTCTCGTATTTTCGAGGATTTTTCCGTTTTAATGCATTTTAATAGGTCAGCTCGCGGATTTTCGAATTTTCTAATTTTTCGGAAAATTCGTGGATCGTCGAGCGGACCGGATTTTGCGAAGTTCGGACATCTCTAGTCAGTTCTCAGACCTGCAGGTTTATTCCACATAGACCCTCTATATTCTAGCTGGCAGGTAGTATAGGTAAGGGAGGATATAAGTGTGTGTTTGTTCATTTAATATGATGCGATTATTTGGGTTTTTTTAGGACCTTCAGACTAATTTTATTATTGCCCCCCTGGATGTTTCCTGATGTGAGCACTGCAACTTCACACATAATACACACATAATTTCCACTGTGCACCAACGGGCACACTTTTGCTAGTATATATATATATATATATGATCTTTGTGATCATTTTATTGATTAAAAGTATAGAATGTATGTTTCAAATAAAATTTGAAAGTTATAATAAATTAATTTGTGCTCCTGTTATTTCATTATTGTTCAATGGTTCATATTGATGTTATTACTCAATAAAATAGTTTTTTAAAGAAAACTATTTTAAAATGTATTTGTAAGTAAGAAACGTGTATTACAAGTAAGAAATGTGTATGCCTGCAATATAGTATTGTATGGTATAGTTTGTATTAATTAAAGTCCAGTTCAAACTACTTACATTTCCTGCCTAACTGTTGATCCAGAGAAAGACAAAAAAAAACCCACAAGAATTATGAAGGAGGAAAAAAATTCCTTCCTGACTCCAAGTGGCAATCAGAAATATTCCTGGATCAACTCTACTTTATGTATCAATACCAGTAACATGAAACATTCCTTGTTTTCAGAAACTCATCCAGCTTTCTTTTGAAACTATCCAATAAACCTGTCATCACGACTTCCAATGGAAGTTTCATAGTAGAGATGGCCAAACTTCATTGAAAGTTCAGAAATTGGGTAGTTCAAAAACGAACCTATTAAAGTCAATTGGGAGAAATAGTTCTCCCAATTGGAAGTTCTCTGTGCTCAGTAATCCCTATGAGGCAACATTGGGGAAAAGGAATTTCCCACCATACAGTTCAAATACCAACTGTCGCCATTCCAACTATAGCAAAACTACATAACTGAAGAGTTTATGATACTAAGGCAATTAAAAAAAACACATTTCCTAGTGTACATATCCTATAATACAATGATTACAAATAATTTATATATCCCTTATATTATATAAATATATCTCCATAGGCGATTGCATTGAGTTTTTAGGAGCTACTAATGTGGTGGGCGTATATGATATTACATATAGGAAAGGTGTATATGTATGTGTACTATCTCACTGTTACCATTTAAATGACCATCAGTAAATGTATATAAAGTATAGCACTGACTTATATTAGGTACAACACAAAATATACAAAATACATAAACTTACTTACAGAGCTGAGATCCCTATTTTAAAATGGAATGGTTAAATGGCAGCTTAAACCACACCCCTGTGTCTGCTCCATGTGAAAGGAAGTATAATCCAAAAAAAGTTCCTGTCTGCTACACAGGATGTGATGTGTATTGTAATGGACATTTACACCAAGACTCCTTATATACCACCTCCAGGTTGTATCAGTGAGTAATAAAATACAAGACATCACTGCTTTCTATGATAGGAGTAGAGAAAGTGGAAGTGGGTTGTGGTGTGTGCTTTGGAGTGATATTGACTGCAACACAAGATGCTTTGTATAAGACCCTGTGTATAAAACCCTGTTACCACCTGTTGGGAGGACAGATTATTGTACAATTTACCTTATTGGATACAAACTCTGAGGCAACAGATAAGTGTACACCAACTTACAAGGAAACACAATATACAGGCCTGGTCAATATTCAAAGTGGTGCACCATTGACGGGCACCCCTGATTACTGCACATGTTATGCGGGGAACCTGTTTATGTGCACTGTCTGCTTTGTGCCAGACCACCAGAGTAACCCACTGTGTGCCATGCTTCCCATAATCCTTCCATTAAGCAGTGATCTGGCACAAATTGGTGGCAGTGGTGCTGGTAATACCATTTATTCTCCCCGTTTTCTTTGTTTTATTTGTTCTCTGTATTAAGCTATGGAGGCTGCTACTGAAAGTATTGATTAAAATCCTCCTGACCTTGTACCTGCAGATACAATTCCCCAATTAGACTCAGTAGCTCTACCTGGCCCAATTGCCAAACCTATTTTTAAACCTGATCCATTTGATGGGGTAACTAGGGAGTGAACTGATTGGCTAGAACAATTTGAATTGGCAGCCACTATTAATTCTTGCTTGTAAATCCTTTTGCTTAGTGGTAAAGCCAGGCAGGTATACCAAGGATTTACTGTAATACTGAAATAAAAGCAGTTATCGGTTATTAAAAATTGCTCTGAAGCAACTTTTTTCAATTAGAGCTGTATAACAGTATATAAAGGATAAATTCATTTCTTTAGGTAAACAGGAAATGAGAAATGTTTGTTTATACGTTAGATTATTAGGGCAATGCTATTATAATAACATGATGCTGTGAGGTACCTTCTGTTATAATATATGAGGTACCATCATCAGTTGCCGTGCTGAATATTAATTATTAATATTAAGTATTAACCTTGTATGTTTAGTTTCAACCACACAGTGTAGCAAGATTGCCTGGGTCTACTCTCAGACCTGCAGGATTATCCTATTTGGTTCCTCTGGAAGCTGGTAACAGTTGTCTGAGTAACAGTTTAAAATATACCTGTGTAAAGATTCTTTATCCACTATAGCCACACATAGCCAAACATACACATACATAATTTCCACTGTGCACCAACGGGCACAATTTTGCTTGTATATATATGAAATTAATTTTCAATCATTTTATTTCCATTATATAAATTATAATTTAAAACAATGTTGTATATTGATAGACATTAAATAAAAGAAATAAATGTATAATGTTGCAGCTATTTGTCATATTTTAGTATTGATGAAAGCACTCTCTGATAATAATGTACCATTCACAATTAAAATAAACATTACTTATACCTGTTTGCCTAAAAATAATCCAAATAGCACTAAATCCAAAGTAAGAATTGTTAGGCAGCAACTGAAATGTCCATCTCCGATCTGTGCAGAATACTGTACTGTCCTGAAGAGGAGTTTCTTTGCAGTTGCCGATATTCTTGCATTCTGATTGGTTGCTGTTTGAAGCATTCCTATTGGTCCAAACTTAAAGTTTTCCAAAAGTATTCCAATACTGTAGTTTTCTGGTCTCAAATTAGGTCATGAAAATTTGTATTTAAAAAATCACATTAATAGCTATTAACAGTATTTTGTGTTGTAAAAGTGTGATTTTCAGACTCATCTGAAACATTATCAGGTTTATTCAATGAAAGTTCTTATCTTTTAAAATGGTGCAAATTTTGCCCCAACCAATCAGATCTTATTTAACATTTGAAAACTAACATCTGATTGGTTGGGGCAAAATTAGCACCATTTTAAATGATAAGAACTTTTATTGAATCTCCCTGAAAGTATGCTATATAATCACAAAAATGCACCTGGACTCTCCAAAGTTGTTTTGAAAAAATTCTTGTTTATTCACCCATATGTGAGATCTCTCCAGCAAGAAGTCATTTCTTACTCCCAGGTTCCCCAGAGTTAGGGGTGGAGATATGCAAAATACTCCTTTTTGTCTCTTAGCTTATGCATGTGTCCAGAACCGCTGGCTTAATAAAAAGCAATATCTTGTTTCTTAGATTTTGTGGGCAGTGCTATTCATGTAGCATGAGACTGCAAGATGCCTTCTGTTGTAAGAAGGTTTTTCCATTTTTATGCTTAGTGGAGGGCTTTTTGCTCCTTTTTGCCCCCCTCTCCCTAAGCTTTCTAGCTGCCTTGTCTACTGTACACCCAAGTCCTACACCATAGAGCCATTAATCTGTATTGTGCAATGGTGAGATCTAACAAGATTGAAACATGCCATGTCTGCAGGTCAGATGATTGGCTCTACATATTAGGCTATATTGCATGTATATCATTATAATATTAGATGCAAGTGAATCCGATGTTAATGGATTTTTACAATACTGTACGGATAGGCTGTCTGTCAGATCACAAGTTCCGGAAGCATAACAAAGTTAACTGTGTGAGTCCCTGTTATGCTGTCAGTATACCAAATAACTTAACAATTGATAGACACAAAATACATGGTGACAATTTACCCAAGTGCATAATAAAATTATTTATGCATCATACCACATGGATCTGGACTCAATTTTAACCCAGATTTCCTTTCATTTCACTGTGTCTCCATAGGAAGGTCGTAAGAAGGGTAGCCACCATGATGCATACTGACCTAGCACTGCTTAGTACTGTTTACTGACTTATTGCACAGCTGTGATGTGCACATTTTTTGTATACCTTGAAGGGGAATGTTGGGAGTTTTTTTTTTTTTAAGTTTACTGTATCCCTGTCAGCAATAAAGGATTTTTAATATACAATACATATATTCTACTGTCTATCTGTCAGTTAGAGTATTGCGGACTAGGTCATTTTTCCTTTCTTACCTTGCTATATACATATGTATTTCTAGTCCTGCACCTCCCTATTTAGGCTTATACCTAGTCAGTGCCCTATCATCCTTTTTTCTATTACTAACAATGTTTAATGTCTTAACATTTGTATCCTAACAGTTTGCAATGTTTTGATGTTTCAATTTGCTTAGAGATATTGGTTAGACTTTTGCCTGATAAATCTGGATTAATATGTATCTATTAGTTATTTTGAATGTATTTATATATGATGGTCTATTTATGATACTATATAACTGACAGTCCTGTTTAATCCATGCACTTTTTCAATTACAGTCAAAATGGCCGTTTTTGATTGATGGTTTTATTTTCCCTCCCCTTCCTCTTTACTTACCTGTTATAAGCATACCTACTCCCAGGTGTTTGCCAGGTGTTTCACCTCTAATGAAGTGACCGTGAGTCATGAAACGCATCCGGCTACACCTATGCTGAATTCATGTATTACTGCCATACGGGCGTGAGTATTTGTTTTTAATTTCGATGTTTAAATAAAGGACTTGCTTTTATGAAGGTCCGTTTGCAGCCTACTTCTGACTCTCATCGTAGCTGAATATGGATTACCGCAGGAGATTGAGTGGCTTAGAGTGTTTAAGCGCCATGGACTATGCAGGTTGCAGCTCCGATAAGCCATTTCCAGACAATGCTACTGTTTATCAGCAGCCAATCACAGACACATCTACTGGCAATGCAGAGCACCGTGGGAGTGAAGGGCTGTAAGTATGTGCTGCTTTTTTAGTAATCTAACATGGTGGTTTGGGATTGGCAGGGGTGCCCTACACTACAGATAAAACTTTTAATGCAAGGTGGAAGGGCAGGCAGGCAGGGATTCAGAGGGTGGGAGGGAGGTGGGGAAAGGGCTCTCCTGTGCATATCACACTACTTTATCTCCCTGTTTCCAGGACTGGACAAACACTTCAGGAGAACTATAAGGAGCAGAGATGTAAGGTAAGGAATTGTTTTAAAATACACAGTGGGGCCAATAGTTGGTTAAATTTAAGTTTGGGGGTGGACATGCCCTTTAATTTTTACAGCATAGTTGTCCTTTGAAAAGTATGGTTTGGGCTATATAGATGTATGTCTTTATTCAACATCAATTACTATGTTACTAAGTAAATTGCAGTTTTAGATTATGTAAAGTAGTTTGAGTGAGTAGTTTTGAACAACAATAGAACATTTTACAACAGGATCCCAAATTAAAGGATATTACAGGGAAGGTACCCGAATTCTAATACCATAAAGGGAGGAGCATAGGACCCTTGATCTTCCCAAGTCAGTTTAAGAGAGAAGTCGATAACACTCAAAAGTACAGGATAGATGTTTGATGCTGTGTTTTATTCAAACTGCAAGCCTACATGCATAGTTTATTTAGCCATGTGTGAAATATGCTACAAGCAATTAGTGGGCAAATCTAAGAGAACAATAATGAAGCACATCAATGCTGTACAAAAATGAGATAAGAAAACAGCCATATCAACACACATTATTTAGATACATAATAACAGTAAGAAGATCTCTTTCCAGATCATTGAAAGAATTCTAAATAATGTACGAAAGGGGGACACAAAAAATGTTATTGAGAAGGGAGGCTACTAAACCTGGATTTTTACCTTAAAAGGCATGTCCACTCCAAAACTATCATTTGCCCCAGTGCTGACCCCACTGTGTTGCGTAAAAAATCCTTACCTTTCTCCTTATGGTTATTATGGTGTAGCTTACCCTATGTCACCCACAACCATCTTATTAGTTTTGTAAAATAAGCAGAAGAAATATACTTACGCTCCTTTATTCCCTCGGCTGTCTGCATAGCCGGCAGCCGCATCTGTGATTGGCTGCCTCTCAGCCAATTACAGACGCAAATTAAAAGATTAGGAATGTAGAGAAGAATGTTGAAAATTAAATCATACTTACAGAAAATTTCTATTTCTAGACTGTAACATGGCTTAACCCCTTTCCTTGCAACGAGACAGGAAATACACTATTAATAAAGGACTCCCTCCTCCCCTGTCCTAACTGGCCCAAGTGTGTCCATAAAGGGGGGTTAGTGAGCACTACCATGTTACTGTTCAGGAATAGAAAATTTCGGTAAGAATAATTACATTTTCATTATCCCTGTTCCTTCACATTGCAGTGGTCACTAATAGGATATAACAAAAAGAAGGGAGGGAATATCAAAATATTTATTTCAACACAGCAGATTCAAGAATCCTCTGACTAAACCCGGCCTGAGAAAGGTTTAATTTATAATGATTTAGGAATGTGTGAGGAGCTGCCTTGCAAATATCCTGGATAGAGACACCCGTGTGACATGTCGAAGAGGTTACCACTGCAGTAGAAGTAGAAGCTCTAACTCCAGAGGGATGATGAGATGATAAATATGTGATCCGCCTTGCCACTGATGATTTTGAAGGTTTCATACCAGCTTTCTTCCTAGAACATAACACCAGAAGAGAGTCACACTTTCAAAAAGATTTAGTTCTGTTAATGTAGATATTGATGCATCTGACTAAATCCAAAGAATGATACACACTCTCCTCCTCTGTTTGGGGATTTGGAAATAAGTGATGTAATATAATATCCTCATTAACATGAAATTCTGATATTACTTTGGCACAAAAATATTTGTGTAATCTGATAACGACTCTGTCTTCTAAAAAGAGAGATAAGGCTAAGAACATCTGAATTCTGTGATTTCAGAGACTCGTCTGGCTGATGTGCTAATAAAAAGGCCATCTTCCAAGTAAGCTTATCTAGTGGCACATATTCTAAAGGCTCAAAATGTAGAGAAGTGAGAGATTTTAGAACCAGACAAATCCCAAGGAGGTGGTTTAGGGTTTTTTGAATGATTTGTAGGTTTCAAAGCCGTGAAAAATCTGAGAACTAATGGCTTAGAAGACCAGGAGACATCCGTGAGAGCAGAGATAGCAGGAACCTGAGTTTTTAAGGTTGAAGGACCAATCTAATCCAAGATGCAGAAATGCAATAATTTGAACTTAGAATATATTTTCTATTGGGTGAGAGTAAGAAGAGCACCAGCCTAAAAATTCCTCCTAATAATTGTTATAAGCTGTAGATGTAGATTTTTTTTTGCCTGCAAAAAAGTAGCAATGACCGCCTCAGACTGGCCCTGAAGCCTTAAGGATTCCCCTATCAATAACCAAGCCATCAAAGACAGGCTGTTTGGATTTGATGGAATATTGGACCCTGAAACAAAAGATCCTGTCTGCAAGATAGCTGAAGAGACTACACTAGACTCCTATCCAGTAGCAAGGGGAACCAAGGCCTCCTCAGTCACATAGGGATAATGTTAATAATCATCAATTGATCTTTCTTTATCTTCTTCAGGAACTTCGTGGTGAGTGGAAAGGGAGGGAATATGTAAGCCAGACTAAAATTTCACTGAATCGAAAAGGCGTCGGTCACCCTGGCTAATCGAGATGGGAATCTTGAGCAGAAGCTATTTATATTGTGGTTTACTTTTGAGGCCATAATATCTTTTTGGGGGAGACCCCATTTGGCTGTCAAGGTTTGAAATAACTTCTGGTTGAACTCCGACTCTCCTAGTAAAATCATAGTCCTGCTCAGGAAATCTGCCTTTAGGTTCAACAGATGTTCTGCCAAAGACAAAATAGCTTGAGCTAGAAGACCCAAGCTCTTGAAACAAGTGCCCCCATGTGATTTATGCATGAAATTGCTGTTGTGTTCTCTGAAATCACCATATGAATAGAAAAAAAATGCACACCAGACTTAATTGCAACTGGTGTTTATTGATACATCTAAAAACACTGTGCAATGTTTTGGTGCAATGCACCTTCTTCAGACACATTCAAAAGATTAAAATAAGGGTTAAACATTAAAGGGCATCTATAGTGGGAATTTTTTTTTTCTTTCTATGTGTTCTATTAATCCCCCAATCCCCAGAGTACCTTTATTTTCTTCAGTTTCCTCCTCTGTCCTGAGATATATAAGTTAAAATAAGTCAAGATTTCAATACATTACTTTTGCTTAAGCTGTGAATCAAATCCCCTACTAGTATGCCTGTGTAGTGTGTAGGCTTACACAAGTCTCTCAGTGACTCCTTCCTGCTCACTAAAATGCTTGGCAAATACTGGGTCAAAAACAGAAGTAAAGGGAAGGAGAATGGAGCAGAAAGAACAACACTGGGTCCCCCTCCTCCTAAGTTTTCACCAATTTTTTGCCTGTCAAAGGGAGATCGGGTTTCAGTAATAAGGCAGGACTCGGGTCTCTCCTAACTCACCCCCTCCTACTCCTTATGTTGCCAGTATCTCCAGAACAATGGAGACACTTGCTCTCTACAGACTTACATACTGAGTTTTTTTTGTTTACAAGCGAAGTGTAGAAGGATTAATGGGCATGAGTGGTTTGGCTCACAGGCTTGGTTCACAGCTGGACTATATGAATGGGGGAATGACTGGAGAGGGAAGGCAAAGTGGGGAGCACTGCAGTAAATCAGACTGTGGTCAAACACGTAGTCACAGAGGAAGGAGGAAATAAGGCAGCATACACTAAACTTTTTTATGTCTGGATTGAAGCAATGTTTAAATTTCACTATAGATGCCATTTAAATAGATTAGAGACAATACATCATTGCCACCTACTGGCTAATAAAAACTACAATCAAGCAAACACATTAAAATGTTCTTGTGAAGGTTCTCATTCATCCAGGTCATGGTATATCTGTTGTATTCAATTAGATCAACTGGACTTGAAGTTTAATTCTTGAAGACGTTTCACTAGTCATCCGACTGGCAAAATTAGCTTTCTTATACTTTGCTACCAGATCAGCCTAAATGAGTGTAGTATTTAGAGAGCCCCCATATGAATAAACTCATCAAAAAAGATGCCCACCCCCCCGACCTTTATCTAGATCTTGAACATTGCTCTCTGGAGCTTATGGTCAGCCTAAAACATCCAGAAAAGCCCAATATAAGGCATTTTTTCAATAAATGAAGCTTGACTTAGGAGCCTTGGACATAATGATACATTGACATCCACAAAAAATGTGCTACCCAAAAAGAATTGCAGTGGATACACACAGACCCCTTTGCAAAGCAAAAGAGAGGTTTTCGTGGTATTCCAGCCCTTCATAACATATTCAATGACATTATCATTCCCGAACCTGGAAGTACAGGACCGGAACCTCCAGAATGAGACACATTAGTGTGCTGCATCAGAGGGAAGGGATAACAGGTGTGCTGCTACCAGGCTGACCAGAGAATAGGAGCAAAGAACAAACAGAAAAAGGTAACAAGGTCGATGACTGTTTTTCTTTTACGCCCACGCAAGGAATCAGGGAAAAGGACTGGGGAGTGGCGGAAGGAGGGAATTCTTTATTTATAGTATATTTCCTGTCCCATTGCAAGGAAAGGGGTTAACCCATTAGTGATCACTGCCATTCGACCATTATTCTTGGTATATTCTTGCTATTGTGAACCAACTTAAACAATAGGATTAATGTATAATTGTACAGAAATGCACCTAACAAAATAGAAAGAATCAAGCAAAATATTACTGGTTATTGCTCAGACTGTGATATAGAAATGTAGAAAACGCTAGTGCAGTAGCAATAATCTTTTAAACCATCTATATATGCATTTCTGGCATAGGAATAGTGTTACCCCCCCCCCCGGGGTTTTTTTTTACCAGCTGATAAATCCTTGTTGGTAAAATGAAACAATACTGGTTAGATCACCACACTCAAAGGCCACTATACGCCTCGTAACGTCACTATTTTATTGTGGGTGAAAAAGAATGTAGGAAAATTTCAATTTAATATTGTCTGTACAGTGAAGGGACACTATACTGAAAAAATTACTTTGCCTCATCTTAATCTATAATTGAATACATGTAAGTAGCACTTACTCTGATTTGTGTATGTTGCTGCATGCCTTTAATCCAGCACACGTTTTGTTTTGGAGCAGTATCCCCCCTCCCTCTTTTAACCACTCCGACTTCCATCCGACCTGACTTTTTCCCCACAAACCAACTGTCAAGCCTGCACACACAGCATACAGCATTCCAACTGTCAAAACTCTGTCACCATTCCAGCTACAGTAAAACTACTCACAGACGAATAGTTTCTGAGAGCAAGGAACTTGATTGACAGCTGAAATATAAGAACTTTTAGATTGGGTATCTAAATAAATAGGGGGCAGATCAACAAAAAAAATTGTACAGTGGTGGTTGGGAAGAATTATAGTTTCCAGTTATGGTCATTTTAAAATAACCTATTTTTTAGTATAGATGCCCTTTAATTATAAACAAAAGCACGTGTTCAGCATAAATTGCATCATGTGGTGTTGTGAAAGAGATTACATCACAGCAGAGTCTTCTGGGCAGCAAGCCAACAAATAATGAATACTTTTCTTTCGGAGTTTCATTGGGAACTGTTTCTTATCTGTGACATTACAAATTATGTGAAAGAGAAAAATACAAATTAATTCCGACTTTCTAGACTCCACCCCTAAAATATCATCCAAAAATGCTTAAATATTTCTCTAGGCAACCTTGTCCATTCACTCAGAACACAGACTTTACCAGCAGATATTGGAGAGTAATCAGTCTCCATAACACAAGAATAAATAAAAGAAAATATGGAACGGACAATGTTTATTCCTGATTTTCTGAGGCCACAAGGGGCCTTCAATACCAAATTGACCATCTTCAACGTATGTGTCATCATAACAATGTTGGTTTCATTGTCAGTAATCTCTTTTTTTGTTTTTCTTTACCCGGTAAGTAATATATTACTTTAAATCAAATTGCTTTGTATAATCTATGCAAAAAAATGTAATCTTTGTCAGATGGATATAAAAGGTACCATACATCTGTATTATTTTATCTGTATATTTATTTTAACAAAATGCACTTTTTTAGCAGAACTTTCTAGTCACAGCAGACACTTCGTAGTCACTAGGGGCTATATTTTTAAAGGGTTGTATCGTAATTTAGCAATACCACGTGTTATCAGTAATGGCAGTAATGTAGGGCTATGTAAAACCCACTTTTTACATGTAGTATCGGGTTAACATGTGTTTTACATGGATTTAAGGGCACAGTGCCATTTCCAAATATGTAGCGCAAAACTTAACGTGGTTCTGTATGGGACTTTAATCCGGCGCATCTTACCTTTACTCAACCCAATAATGCAATACTAGACGTAATCTCGTTTACGTCTCTTATTTATATCGCAGGATCAAGCAAAGGTTAGTATCGTGACGGACCATATTGAATCTCTTCGACTGTTTGTTAACCAAATAAGCTGAAAAAAAGTTTTCAGTTCTTCCCCTCCCTCAGGTTTAACATATTGGAAGCTAACAGAAGCTACAGTAGCAGCCATGAGAACATAGTTCTACCACCATGAGAACATAGTTCCTGGAATACCATATTTATAGGGCAGAGATTGAAGGTCAAGTTAAGGAAAACTGGAAGGATAACAAAAAATACAAATACCATAAAACACATCTATAAAAATCAAAAGTATACAAAAGTACATACAAAGCTGGTTCCTAAAAAGAAAGATGACAAATGTTATATGTAAACTTCCCACTATAATGTATATATCCATGTCATGTCGTTGCAGCCTAATTCTATCTAATTTAATCCTCTTATGATGTGCGTTGTGGGGTGACATGGGGGTTTCTTCTATTGGCTCAAAAGGCTTAGGAGCTTTTAACACCAGAGATAGATCCCATGGTGCAGGTTTTACATTACATTGGAAGATCTTGAAATAATCTTTGAAATAAGGATTGCTCTATACTCCCCCGACATTTTCCCCCTAAGAAAGAAACAAGAGTATACAGACTGAACCTCTTTGGTCCTTTGGGACCGGCTCAATCACTTCCTTGTTTAACAGATCTAGAATTACTGATTGGAGTGGCTGAGAAGCTTCCTTAACTTTTGGAAAAGTGAAGCTGTCTGGAGGAATTGTCTTGAACTTCAAATGATGTCCCAGAGAGATAGTTTCCAAAACCAATTTGTCCCTTGTTGTGTGAGCCCATTTTATCTGTGAACCCAGACAAATTAGAGAGCCTCCCCTCCCACCTTGCTCTTAGGGGCTTGCACACCTTCATAAAGTTTTGTTCCCCTCTCTCTTAATTTTTTGAGCATGAAAAGGTTGAAATTGGTTAACTTTCCATGGGCCATGAGACAAGTTCTTCCCTGGTCTGCAAGCTTTTGCGTCTTTGAAAGCCAGAGCTTCCCTTCTGGGAGAACATCTGAACCTGGATCTGAATTGTGGTAAAATAAAGTACCCTGGACCGCTTAATTCCAGGCTATCCGTTGTCTAGTTTGTTACCGAATAGAGTTCCCCTTCAAAATTTAGGGCCAGTAAGCTAATTTTTTAAGGCATATCTGCTTTACATTGGCATAACCACAAAGACCTTCTACTACAGTAAGTACTGTTAGAGCTATGGATCAAGCAGATAACGTTAGCCAGTCTTTAATCTTTGAGAGCATTTATGATATCATCTTTTAATGGTCCTTTGTGGACTGCTTATTTTATTTCCTTAAGCGATATGGCATCTTGTTTGCAGTCCATGGGATCTTTGAGTGTAACACATTATTTTACTAGAAGTAAGGTTCTTTTGAATAACCTTGATATGGCTGCATGTTATCCCAGAATTTAAAATCTAGTAGCTCCCTCTTGTGGATCAGAGTGTATTTTACCAGTAAACTCCCACACAATATACTACTTGTGGGTATTATTCGCATTAACATTTTACAAATACTTTCCAGTTAAATGTTGACAATTACACAATGTATCCTTGAATGATAAGCCATATTTTTGCACATTAGTACCTAGGTGTAGGTTTATGGATTGAGAGCTGGAAGCCTAAAGGAAACCTCCTCATGCACATTTGATTGCCTGAATCCTGGGGAAAATTATTGAAAGAATTTCTCTTAAGTGGAATCCACAATTACTACTAAATGTCATTATAATTTGTACAAAAGTGAAAATCTAGCACAGTAAAATCTAAACAGAATTATTAGCTCACCCACTAGATCAAATTAAACATGGAAGGAAGATTCAGTTTAATATAAAGGCTTAAGTTGGGTACACAAATGTTTCAAAGATGACAGACATGATCGGCAAGATTAGGGTGCACACAGTCCCGAGGGTTCTACCTATACACAGCATAGAGAGAATGTTCGGGGCTGCATGTCACGACCAACTCCCCTATTCTTTAGTACAAGGAGACGCCTGCGCCCGGGAGAAATTTTCAGTCATTTCCAAACAACCCTGAGGCCGACGGGAACATTTGTCGGCTTCTCGATCGTTCCTATTGGGGCTTTATCGGCACTGCGTGTACCCAGCTTTATGGACAGTAATGGGTATCAGTCCAAACAGGGAGAGTGGAAGGTAATACAAAGCAGAGAAGGTCAGTATCCAAAGCCAATACATATACAGGGTTATTCAATAAAAGTTCTTATGGTTAAAAATAGTGCTAATGTTGCCCCAACCAATCAGATGTTAGCTTTCAAATATTAAATAATATCTGGTTGGTTGGGGCAAAATTAGCACCATTTTTAACGATAAGAACTTTTATTGAATCTCCCTGATAGTACATAACCAATATCAGTCTTATCAGGAAGAGCAGCAGAAAGTATAAAACAGAGATAAAATATCAAAACCATCATTACCACATAATAGTCCAAACAACAGAGGTGTGCCTGCCATTAAGTGACCTGAGACAGTCTCATGGAGATGGTATTAAAGGTGGCTTGACCTTAGGGTTGCCACTCCCAGAAACAGGATACATATGAAAGGCAATAGTACTATCCACTGAGTTGCACACAAGTATTTGTGAATACTGCCATATAACTACACTTATGGCTGGTTTACTCTAGGGATCAAAATGCTTTTGGTCCATTTTTGGAAAGTTCTTGTTCTGAAAAATTATATTTTATTGTTCCCAATAGTGTGGTGCAGTCCAATGTGGAAGTAGATACCTCCCAACACCAGGGGACTGGGCATCCAGGGTGTGTGGGGTATTTTAGCTCTACCCACACTTGCCCTAGACCATCCAGCTAAACCCCAGAATGTACCCCCTGTGATGAAGCTGTGGCACCAAGACAAACCCTTTAGCACAGGCCTATCTCAGCTAAAGCGGGACGGTTATGTAGTATAGAATATGGAACGTATTTCCATTGCATATAACTGGCTGCAAACACAAAATGTAGGGGGGAAAAGCAAAAGAAAACCTGACATAATCATAGCACTATGGTTTGAAGGATACGCTTACATGAGCAGCATACAAACATTATGTCAGCATTTCTTGAACAGTTCCAGAGGTTAGCAGACAGAAAAAATCTACATGTAGCATATCTGTTGTATTCAATTAGATCAACTGGACTTGAAATGTAGTTCTTGAAGACGTTTTGCTAGTCATCCGACTGGCTTTCTCAATTCAGAATGACTTGTACAAGAATCTGTGGCAATTATGTACCCTGGAAAATCCCAATTAGCATATCACAGCCAGGTGTTAAGGGTGTGATTGGATAGTGGCTAAGAGGTGTTATAGGAACGCCCAGAGTAAGGTGTTAAAACAGCATTGTACATGGCAGACAGTTGGTGTCGAACCCCCCCACCTCTATTTAGGCTTGGTTTCTTTATTTTCACATAAATGGCCTCCTTAACACCTCTCTTGAACCAGTCACGTTCCTTCGCCAGTATGTTAACATTACAATCTTCAAAGGTATGTCCTTTATCCTTAAGATGCAGATACACGGCTGAGTCCTGACCCGAGGAATTGGCTCTTCTGTGCTGGGCCATACGTTGATGCAGTTGCTGTTTGGTCTCCCCCACATACAAATCAGAGCATTCTTCACTGCACTGCACTGCATATATGATGTCGCTTTTCTTGTGTTTAGGTATTGGGTCTTTCGGATGTACCAATTGCTGCCTCAGTGTGTTGTTCGGTTTAAAGCAGACAGGGATACGATGTTTTTTGAAAATTCTTCTTAATTTCTCGGAGACCCCTGCTACATATGGGATGACCATGTTCTTCCTCCTGTCTTGCTTTTCCCCTTCACTGTTGGTATTTGTGTTCTTTTCTTTCCTTCTACTTCTTTTGACAAAGGCCCAGTCTGGATATCCACAAGTTTTAAGGGCTCCTCTGAGATGTTTCATTTCTTTAGCCTTCGCCTCTGTGCTAGTGGGGATGTTCTCGGCTCTGTGTTGCAGGGTTCTGATGACACCCAGCTTGTGATCTAAAGGGTGGTGGGAAAGCCTAAATAGAGGTGGGGGGGTTCGACACCAACTGTCTGCCATGTACAATGCTGTTTTAACACCTTACTCTGGGCGTTCCTATAACACCTCTTAGCCACTATCTAATCACGCCCTTAACACCTGGCTGTGATATGCTAATTGGGATTTTCCAGGGTACATAATTGCCACAGATTCTTGTACAAGTCATTCTGAATTGAGAAAGCCAGTCGGATGACTAGCGAAACGTCTTCAAGAACTACATTTCAAGTCCAGTTGATCTAATTGAATACAACAGATATACCATGACCTGGATGAATGAGAACCTTCACAAGCATATTTCTACATGTAGCATTTCACTAGCAGCAGAACCAAGTAACTGCTCAGGAAACGCTGACACATCATTTACATGCTAGTACTGCTTGCTAAAAAGTTTCTCTGCAAACCCATAATAACAAACACTGGTTATTAGATGGGGTCAATAAATATAATCCTATATTAGCTGATCAGCATTGATCACCTGAAAATAGAATAATTTCTATATTACAGAATTCTGGAAAACTCACTGTCTTGATTAAGTAAAGCGATCCAGGTATTTTCTTTTGCATGTCCTTGGTGGGACAGTCCAGGTGTTCCTTTATATCTAAAATCCTCATCTATCTCCCTTGTATGCTAAGGGTGTGGTTGATTGACAGTTCTGCTTAGCTGTGCCCCGTCCCTCTTGAAAAAGTACAATCAAAAAAAGTACTTTTTTAAAAAAAAAGGGAAATCAGGGTCAAAGAATGTGGACAAAAGCCCCCTTTTCAAAATACTTACATGTCTCCCTTACCTTGAAGTCCCATGGTTCCTTGCTGCTCTCTGACATCTTATTTATGGCTATGTGAAACAACCGTAAAGCATACTTCATAAGTTAGTGGCCGTGACATCACCTTTACTGGCAGCTAACACCCAGAAGAGAGTGATGAGGGACCAGAGGACATCAAGATCTTCACTCAGGAAGGCCAGGGAAAAAAGGGGTTGGGGTGTGCTTATTGTGTGTTAGTTACGTTTGTTAAAGGGTATGTCCACCCTTTATAGAAACTTTTAATATATTATAGCCCATGTTCCCCCAGCCCCAACCGCTATAATTATAGTCTCAGAAAGTCCCCCGATCATTACTTACTTTCCCTCTCTCCTTGGCCGCAATGCGAAGGAACTGCAAGCAGGGGGCAGGACCGGCAGCCGCATCTGTGATTGGCTGAGAGGCAGCCAAACACGGACACGGCTGCCGGCTGTTCAGAACGGCGAAGGAGAGAGGTAAGGTAAGTAATGATCGGGGGACTTTCTGAGACTATAATTATAGCGGTTGGGGCTGGGGGAACATGGGCTATAATATACTAAAAGGGATTTATGCTAGGGGGAGGGAGACCAAAGTGGGTGGGAGAGGGAGGGGGAGATGGCTGCAGTGTGAATACCAAACTTCTCCCGGAGGGGAGACAGGAGGCAGAGTCCTATATGGACTCTGCTATCCTCCTGGTGGCCAGTTTTTGGGACTTTGGGGGGACATTACAGGAGAACCATTTGAAGCTGGGATGTAAGGTAAGGATTTTATTAAACTACAGAGTGGGGCCAGTAGTGGGGTTATAGTTTTGGGGGTGGACATGCCCTTTAAGGGTAGAGATGAGCAAAAGCAGCTTTTCAATACATCATTTTTACTTTGCAAAACAGAATTTTCAACTTTTTGACACCAGAATTTTATGAACATTCCACAAAGTTCTTCCCTTTGAAACTCCAATTAGATGTTGTTCTTTTAGACTGTTTTTACTCATCGCAGAATCTAAAAGAAAAGCAGAACAATTGAATAATGTAGTGGTTCTCAAACTCTTTCAAATCATTGCGCACTTCACAATGCAAGGCTTCTGGGCTCTAAATGTTAAACTATAAATATTTTGTGCACTTTACCGTGTGTATTAAAAGTAAAGTACACTAAATTGACTGTGCTGACATGTTATCATAATATGTTTTTAGAGTACAAAATAACACATCCACGGCTAATTTTTTTCCCCTTCAACTCAAAAGCTAAGCAACTTCAGTAAATTCATTTGCCCTTATTCAAAAACTGGAAGTGAAGGTCTAATTTTTATTGAAGCTTTGGCAATATCTGTTAAGCTGGCCATACTCTACCTCGAAAATAATTCCTAGATCTAAGATAAATGTCAAATCAATTGTAATGTCAAGTAGAGCTTTACACAGTTTTACCTGCCAGCTTTCTTCTGTTTCCCTGTCAGATCATGTTTATAATTTGTAGTGTATGGACAGTTTTATTGCTTATCCCATTCATTGGGTTTGTCTTTATTTTAGGAACCTTGGGCCAAATTTATAAAGGTGCAGTAAATTTACTATCATTGCGATACAATTGTAAATTACTGATACCGATCGTAGATTTACGATCCCCATAGATTACCATTGCAGTAGTTTCCTACTGCATGGTATTCTACTACGAAACGTTCAGTAATTGCTCCCCCAGCCCCAACCCATTAATCTTATTTGCAGAAACTCCCCCGATCTCTACTTGCCTTCCCTCTATCCTCCGCCGCACTGCAAGCAGGGGGCGGGACTGGCGGCCGCGTCTGTGATTGGCTGAGAGGCCAATCACGTATTTGAATCTGAAGTCTATAATAATTGCACCATCTGTTGGTGGCGATTTATAGAAGATGTGTTCATGATATGGAGGGGACTAAAGAGAATCTGGAAAACTGTGATGTACATCAATATAATATGCCGAATATAGTTTTTACCCTGAAATCAGCAGAATAATTTTTAGAAGTATTTATAAAAAAGATTAACAACAAACTATCAAAGGGCATGTCCACCACATTTATACATTTTTGCTGTAGTGTAGGGTTCCTTCCCCCAACCCCAAATGCTATAGTTATTTGAATCAAACCTCCCCTGATCATTACTTACTTTGCCTCTCTCCTCCGATGTTTAGTCCCGGCCTTCTGCTTGCATGAAACGGGACTAAACATCAGAGGAGAGAGGCAAAGTAAGTAATGATCGGGGGAGGTTTGATTCACCATTCCAAATATATTTATTTTTTATTTAAGATAATGATTAGACAATACGTGTTTTAATGGAACAAAAATCATATTTAATGATTGAATACCCAATTTATGATATTAATATGCACTTTATTATATTTATAATGAAAACATATAATGAAAAAACAATCATGCATACTCACAATCGAAGAAATTATTAGGAAAAATAGCCCAGAGTGGGCTATATATGTATATTTTATATATTTACATAAATTATAATAAGGCAGAACTTTATTTGCACTGATGGGTGAAGTGATTCAGGTGGGGGGGCAGGGCCATTAACCTGATAATATCCCACACCAACCTAATATTTTACAATATAATATAAACCTGATAATATCCCACACCAACCTGATATTACTATAATATAATATAAACCTGATAATATCCCACACCAACCTGATATTACTATAATATAATATAAACCTGATAATATCCCACACTAACCTGATATTATTATAATATAATATAAACCTGATAATATCCCACACTAATCTGATATTATTATAATATAATATAAACCTGATAATATCCCACACTAATCTGATATTACTATAATATAATATAAACCTGATAATACCCCACACTATCTGATATTATATAATATATATAAACCTGATAATATCCACACTAATCTGATATTATAATATAATATAAACCTGATAATATCCCACACTAACCTGATATTATATAATATAATATAAACCTGATAATTCCCCACTACCTGATATTATTATAATATAATATAACCTGATATATCCCACACCAACCTGATATTACTATAATATAATTAAACCTGATTATCCACACCAACCTGATATTACTATAATATAATATAAACCTGATAATATCCCACACCAACCTGATATTATTATAATATAATATAAACCTGAAAATATCCCACACTAACCTGATATTACTATAATATAATATAAACCTGATAATATCCCACACCAACCTGATATTATTATAATATAATATAAACCTGATAATATCCCACACCAACCTGATATTACTATAATATAATATAAACCTAAAATATCCCACACACCTATATTTATAATATAATTACCTAAATATCACACACCAACCTGATATTTTTATAATATAATATAATATAAACCTGATAATAATTCTCACCAACCTAATATTACAATAATATAATATAAACCTGATAATAATATACCACACTAAGTTCATATTACTATAATGTAATATAAACCTGATAATATCCCACACCAACCTGATATTATTATAATATAATATAAACCTGATAATAATATCCCACACTTACCTGATATTGTTATAATATAATATAAACCTGATAATATCCCACACCAACCTGATATTACTATAATATAATATAAACCTGATAATATCCCACACCAACCTGATATTATTATAATATAATATAAACCTGATAATATCCCACACTAACCTGATATTATTATAATATAATATAAACCTGATAATATCCCACACTAACCTGATATTACATCTGGTTTTACACTAATTTTACCAATAGTGATACATATGTTTATTCTTATTAATTTACTTTTGCATTTTTCAGATTAATCCAAAAATAATACAAAGAATCATAATAATAACAGTATTAATTTATTGGGCTGATGTGCTAAGCCATAAACATATGTGAAATCTTTTCAATCTTAGTCTTTCTCTTTTCTCATCAACCTTTTTTGCTTATTTTACAGGCAACAAATCCTTCTGTGTGCAGCTGGCAAGCAAACTTGGGTAAAAAGTCCATATTTCATATTATTTATTGTTTGCTAATACAATATTATCTAATAAGAAATACAGAAACCATCAGTATAAGGGATCATTCATATTAGAAAGGAAATGTGGATTCAAACAGCGTGCAGTCCAAAATCACAAAGGTATTATTCCCCATGGGAATGCTTAGTAGCCTCCATACATAAAGGGCATGTCCACCCTGAATTTTTTATCTATATGTTAATCACCCCCAACCCCCGTTATACTTATTCCTAAGATGCTCATAAAGGCACTTACAGACCTTGATCCCTCCCCAGCAGGTTCAGTTTTTGCTACTGCTGTTGCACACTCAGAAGCAGAAAGGCTGCCTCTATAACTGCTGCCAGCCATTGGCACTCCTCTGCAAACTGGCTAATAGTAGAGAGGGGAACACGGTCCTAGGCAGTGATGTGCTTTCCCCCTTCTCTTACACTTTACCTGCATCTGCATCGTGCTGAATCGAATCAGTGGATAGAGAAGGGGTGGGGAATCCAGCTGATATAGTGAGAAGCAGTCTATAGGGCTAGGTACCACTATGTGCGTTACGTCGTGCTGTCCGTTTTCCGTGTGTTTAGGACAATGCATTTTGTCCGCGTTCCTGTCCATTTGCAGGTTAACTGACATGCGTTTTTCTATGCATTTGTCCGCGTGTGTCCGCGTTTCCAGTCCATTTGTGTGCGTCTGCAGTTTTTGGATAATTAACAAGAAACACTGGAGAAAACGCAGAAAAAACGGAAAAAAAATAAGTTTGTTCACGTGTCCATTTTTTTGCGTTCCCATAGACTATTATTAAAGTGCGATTCTGACACACAACAAAGTCGTGCATGCATGCAGATAAAAAATGGATTGGACCACATTGATTCGGAACGCAAATTGTACTGTACAGTGGGAACTGATTCTCGCGATTTCTATTATATTTTAAATTACATTACGATTCGTGAAACGCCCAGAAAACAGATTGCAACGCGCATAGTGGGACCTAACCCTTATACAAAACAATATTTCTAATGATTTTGTGACCGCTTTTTCTAACTAAAATGTGGAGGAGACATTTTAAAGTGAAAATCCTTGCTTTTATCGTGCACCGAGGGTTACAACTGTCCAGATATGTTTCCTTTGCAGGATCCTGAATTAAGCAGTTAAGGGCAGACAGTCAGGTGGAAAGTGTCGACTGATATACATCAAAATGGTTAGAAACACCTTTACTCACTTTAATCATTCACATTATTCTTCTGCAGATAAAATCAGAGAGTACGGGTCCAGGGGCGTAACTACCAGATATAGTCTCTTTCCAGAAAACCACTGCAGATGAAGCACAGATAGGGGACCCATTATAGTTTTGCGGGGGGGGGGGGGCAGTGATTCCTAGTTACGCCACTGCACAGGCCAAATGGCTGGTCACAGCCCTAACATGTTTTGTGCTCAGCAAAAATCATAACTCTTTTGTAAACAGCATTTACAATATTTAACACATGTTGTTGGTCAGGCAAACATTTTAGCTACTAGGGCATTTGGCATAGATAACAGTTTAGAACAACTGGGCACAGAGGCTGGACAAAGAGACATACTGTAAAGAAGTAATTTTCTCCATAAAAAGTTCTAGGAATTAGGATTTATTTCTTTGATTTGTTTGCCAATACTAAACCTCTGTATACTTAGTAAGGGTTCATGGGTAGGCTAAAAAGATTGTATTAAATGGACATATATCTTTATTCACCCTCCTATGTTACTATGTATTACATTTTATTGTGGTAATCTATTGATTGTAATTTCTGATAGCTTAGACTTAAATTATGGCCTGGTACATATAACAAGGTTAAAATATCAACGGCAAAATATGTGCACCAAGCCTGAAGGAATTATACTCTGCCGGTCTGGTCCAGTTCTACTTCGGTCATCAGTCTGCTATCTGTCCAATGGGAAGACGTGCTTCATGCTGCACATTTTTTTGTCACTAAGAGACCAAGGGGCAGAGCTGGGCCAGACATAAAGAGCACGCATGGCATGTAATAACAAAATAGATTTGGCATAGAAATTCTAATTTCACCAAAAAAAAAAAGGTATCTTTTTACCTTTTATATCAAGAGGCTTTTGTTTTAAGATCTAATAAAGTTATTCTTGCAAATAAAAAATATCCACATGCAAAATATTTATAAGATATATAAAAAGTAGCTGTTTTAGTAACGTTCTTTTTCTACACTCTCAAAAAGAAAATACAGAATGGGAATGGAAATGGAAGAAATGCAAATATGGCTGGCTGAATCTGAACAATTCAGTAGTGGAAATAAGCAAACCAGGCCTTTACCTCATCCATATTCAAGTAACCTTCAGTTTGGGATCTCAGTATCTTCAGAATCAAAGTTTTAACATGGATCTTGAGGTGCTGTGCAAAAATTTTACGCAGAAAATAAAAAGGGAAGAATATTTTAAGGGTCCTAAAGAAAATGCTAAACAGTCTATCAACTTGGATACATCCATATTCCTAACCAATGGAAATGCACTCAAACTGAATTTGCATTTTGATAAGTCTGTAATTCGTTATCCTGAAGCCTACACTTTTTGGAAAATAATTGCAATATTTGACCTTGAACATTCAGGTTTTGAGAACTGCGCAAAAGACCAATAAATAATCATTACATACATTATTGCAAGAATATGTAGTTGAATGTATATTTAAAATATGGTGCTTTCAGGGAACCAGAACTATACTATTTAAATGCATCAGGCATTTAGCTTTGTTAGGAGAGCAAAGCAGAAGATGCTAACATGGGGAAGAATAAAGTTTAAGGCAGCTACATTAAAGCCTTTAACTTATTTACAGTAAATTGAATCTTCCTGTCCATCAACCAAGGGAGTGCAGGTGGGCTGAAGTCATCACTTTCTTTAAGATATGAAGATAACTGCAATTCCACAACCCATGTCTTATTTTATATAGCAACAGGACAACCCAAAGACCACGATGCTTGCTTCATTCTCCAAATTTAAATATTCCTCTTGATCCTTGCTGTTCCACGTCCAAAAAGGTAATGTCTCCTCTGCTACCTTTACAAGCTTGTTACATGTTCACATAGCGAAAGGGGACAGCTTGGAAAGTCATTAACCATGATGTCACTGTCATACCCATGATTAATGGCTGCTATCAAAAAGACCCAGTAGAAGGGGTCCTGCTGCTATATATGAATTTTACCTGGTGGGTTGGAATTGCCCTTACTTTTGAGTAGATGTCTGCATTGGGTCAGGTACCCCCAAGTTACCTGATTTGCATGTCAGGTAAATCAAAGTGCATTTGACTGGGTTGCAGGTCGGGTCAGGTTGCAGGTGTGGGTTGGGTTGTGGGTCTTTTCAATTGTGGGTTTTTAAATCTAGATGATAGTGATAACTGTACAATTTTTTCTCAGGTTTTCAAAGCAACGTATGTTCATATTTTATTGTAGCTTCTCTGAAACTGTAATAATGTATTTAATGGGACAATCATTTGACTATAGACTATGGGGCATATTTATAAAGGTTTGTTAAACTTTTCGCCTTCTTTAACGCAGCGTTTTCGTCTAATTTGGACTTTTCGCTATTTATAAAGCAGTGATAACCAGAGTCATTACCGCTACATTTCGCTTTTCGCCATACATCGCTGCGGTAACCGCTCAAGCATATTTATAAAATGGCTAAAAGTGTATTTTTGCATTTAGTTCAGCCATTCTAATTTGCCAAGTCTGAGGTGGCGAAAACGCATAAGTGGCCATTTATTTATCCTGCCAATAGGTCCGTGGAGGTGTCAGTACATTGTGGATTGTTTCTCAATACTAATAAGTACCCAGGGGGGTGTTAGACTATTTTCCAGAATTTACTGTAATGCAATCTGAGATTTCGCTTTTTTAAGGTTAATTTTTCGCTTTTTACATTTTTTTTTTTTTTTTTAAGGTTCCGATTTTCTTTATTTACCAATAAAGTTAAATGGGGGTCTGAGGGACATATTTATAAAGGGGCATTATTTTTGCTATTTTCCCCACCAGCCTTTACCATCATTTTTTAAACTTTTATCTTTTCCTTTCATCAAAAAGCTCAGCACATATGATGGTAAATAGGTAATACCCCCTGGTGGTTTTTCAAAGTAGTATTAAATTGGTTAATACACACTGAACACCTATCTTTGTTATTTAAAATAAAAATTTGGTGTTTTTTTCAGCCAAAGATATAAATAGTATAAAACTCAAAAGGCGAATTTTCTCAATTTTATTAATAGGACTAATTTTTTAGTATTGTTATTTTTAGCAAACTGCAGCTAATTATCAAACCATTTCCATTAATATGGGAACATACTATAGTGCTGTGTAAGAAATAGTCATGTTAATGGAACATTCCATTAAATAATGATGTTTGGCGAAAATTCTGGTAAAACCAGAGAAAAGGGGCAAAAAGGTGAAAATCCACCTATTTATAAATAGTTTTAAATTAAAAAAAGTGAAAAATAGCTCTAAAATTACACTAGAGAGCAATCTCTCTTTTCGCAGTGATACCACACTTAACGCAATGAATAAGGCAAAAACTATCACCACACATCGCCTTAGCGATACTTTTCCGCAAAGGCGAAAGCAAAAATGAGCGGTTTTATAAATAAGGTGAAAATAGCGTTATTTGTCATTGCGATGTCCTGCGATGGCGAAAATATCAAACTTTTATAAATATGCCCCTTTATCTATATCTGTTGAGTAGAACACTTAAATATTTCAATATATTTTAGAACACATAAGAATTATAATAACTGAAATTTAGAGCTTATGCAAAGTTCTTAGTCTCAGGTGGAATATGATATCTATGCAGTAAGCTTCATGAGATTCAGGTGCTTTTCAATATGATCTTATGTATTATATATATATAATACTAGACATTAAGCCCATTAGATTAACGTGTGCTAGAAGCCCAGAGTTCAACCTTAGTGTACCAAAGCCATAGCCCCCCTGCTTCATGTCCAGAGTCCCCTCTTAGTTTTCTAAGGCCATAGCCCCCTCCTCCATGTCCCAAGGCCAGAGTCCCCCCTGTGTCACAAGTCCAGAGTCCCCCCTCTGTCCCAAATCCAGAGTCCCCCTGTCCCTCAATCCCAAATCCAGCCCCCTGTCCCAAATCCAGCACCACCCTCTGTCCCAAATTCAGGGTTCCCCCCATCCCAAATCCAGGGTCCCCCTCTCTCCCTTGGTCCCAAATTTAGCCCCCCCCTGTCTCAAATCCAGAGCCCCCCTCTGTCCCAAGCAACCTTACCTGCGGTCTGTGTAATTGCTGTGTTCTGCCTCCTGCGTATTTCCTGTATTTCTCCCTCTAGTGGTGAGTCCATAGGAACTGCAGTGACACACACACACACACACACACACACAATCACATAATCAGATCTGGGATTTT
This sequence comes from Hymenochirus boettgeri, assembly GCA_019447015.1. Lineage (NCBI taxonomy): Eukaryota > Metazoa > Chordata > Amphibia > Anura > Pipidae > Hymenochirus > Hymenochirus boettgeri. The sequence goes on from CM033472.1 coordinate 190,306,483, forward strand.
ATATATATAGATAGCACTTCTATTTTACACTTCTAACGTAACCCTCCCACAAACTCCCTACCACAATATACAAAACAAAGACAGCTACAATCAATGGGGAGAAAGAGGGACACCTCCTCATAGCTATTAACAGCTATGCTAATTGTCTAGATTGAGAAGAGTCGTCACTAATGTAAACATTTAAATATCAGTAGAAGCAGTGAAGTAGTCAGCCATTGTGAGAATACAAAACTGTATAATCATTTGACACATTTAGTTCTAATGTTCCTTAACGTAAACGTAATACATTTTTTCTCCATGCAGTATGTCCTACAGTGACACTTACTGTATATGTAACATTTTGGATACATTATCAATCTTGATTTCCATTTTTATTTAATTGACAACAGAATTGAACTGTTTTATAAGCTTCCTATGATTATAATCTGAGATGTTAAATAAATGTATCACCTTTACATTGCTTATGTCATGTTTTATCTCAAAAAGAGATTTTTCAATTGGCTAACACCAAACATCTTTACTGGGAGTCATACTATTACTAGATTACTAGATATTAAAGCTGCAATAATGAATGTTTGAACATTCACCATTCTAATCCTTTAATACATTATAATACCTTAGGCTCTGGCATTTCAATGGGGAGGTGCAGTGGTGAGAATCTATATAATCAGTCACTCAGTGATGTCACTGAGTGACTTCCTGTATTCCACTGCCCCTCCCCATTTCTCTCTCCCTGCCTGTATTAGTAATGCAGATAACAAGCCCGTTTTTGTAAACTGACTGACTGACTGACTGACTGACTTACTGTGCTGATAAGGAGGAGCGAGCGGCCGAGTCAATTATGACTTACAGGAATGCGCTCACTTCTCCTTATCAGCACAATAATTCAGTCAGTCAGTCATTGTAACTGCACTGAGAGACAATGTTTATTGTCTTCTTTTAGTTTGAGATGGAAATGGCAGTTAACTATTTGTATTTACAAAAACAAGCTTGTTATCTACATTACTAATACAGGGAGGGGGGGGAGACAGAGTGTCTGTGCTGGATTTTTCTTTTTTTGACCTTATGTATTATATGGAATAATACGCTACCTACAGTGTCATATACGGATGCTACACTGTAGGTAGCGTATTATCCCTTATATTATACACAGGATAATATAAATTAACTACATTTTCATATAAAAAGGAGCTTAACTATAAAATCCAAATGGCAGCCTGGGAAGAGGTTTTTATGAAAAACTAGTGATGGCCAAACTTCATAAAGTTCGGTCCATTTTAGAACTTCTTAAAAAGTTCAAAAGTCAGAAAATGGACCCATTAAAGTCAATGGAGGGTAAATAGTTCAGAAAGTTCTAATGAACTTTCCAAAATATTACAGTGTAAACTTACCTTACAGGCCTCTGGGAGATGGTCTGGGGAACACGTCCATGTGAGGGGACCTGGAAAAAAAAACGGACGTAGCGCACAGTTCAGTAAAACTCGAACGGGCGCTTCCAAAAATCCCTGGGGGGTCCCGCAGCTCCAAACCGGGACCCCCTCCTGGGTCCTTACAAGGACCTTTGTAGCCCTGACAAGGGACCCACCTCCCCAGAACTTATAAGTGCCTTTGCGGCCCTTGGAACTATTTACTCCCATTGACTTTAATGAGTCCGTTTTCAAACTTTCGAACTTTTTTAGAAGTTCGAAAGTTTGAAAACAGACTGAACTTTATGAAGTTCTGCCATCTCTATCGGCTACGCCCAATGACTGCATTTTCTATACAGATGTCTCCATACCAATTATGAAGGATGCTTGTTAAGTTTCCAGTGAGCATAAATTGCATACATCCATCCTGGTGCTTATTTTACTGGCATTTTTTAAATTCTGTTCCTAGAAAAACATAAAGTTTTCTTTTCATATGTATTAGTGGCTCACCACTCTAAACAAATGTTGTAGAAACACAACGCACTTGAGGTCATGGGTTATAATCCACAGATCTTTTTTTTTGTTGGCTTTCTTTTATGTTCCTAGCTGAAGATAATTAGGGTTATTAAATAAAAGTTCTTATCGTTAAAAATGGTGCTAATTTTGCCCCAACCAATCAGATGTTAGCTTTCAAATGTTAAAAAAGATCTGATTGGTTGGGGCAAAATTACCAACATTTTAAACGATAAGAACTTTTATTGAATAACCCTGAATGTTTCTATATGTACTTTATTCTATAAGGTAGCTCTATTGAGATAGTGGTATAAAGCTTTTAGATTTATACCCCAAACTTTTTAAATTTTACGGATATGATACAGTATCAATTTCAATGTAGCTTACAACGACACAGAGCTGCAGCTGTGTAAAAAGAGAGCTTTATTGATCAATAAAGTTCTCTTTTTACACCGCTGCAGTCTGTGTTGTCGTAAGCTACACTGAAATTGATACTGTATCATACTATTGATCCAGTACTATTGAAGTGGTGGAAACTGGAATAGTGTGGCCTCTGTACTTGGGCGCCTCAATCCACAAAGAAGTTTTACTGATAGGTTAATATTCAGTTTATTAAGTCCACACTATATAAGAAATACACTGGAAAGATTCCTTTTCTTTTTTGTGTGATAATCTTTTTTGTGTAAACTAATATATTATCAAAACTGCATACACTTAGCTGGGAGTCACCCAGCTAATGTGGATAATGAGAACTGATTCCCAGTGTCCACAGATTAATTTCATAAATCACCCAGCAGCCACAGCAAAGGGAGAGGTGAGACACAGACAGGGGCACTTCTAGGGTGTTTGCTGCCTGAGCCAAATTTTTGAATGCTGCCTTTGATCCTTTTCCTCAGTCGGTCAATTAGCAATAATGTCAATTCCTATAAACATATATTACATCCCTTTCTCAAACAGCTTGTGTTGCCTCTATTATATTGCCCCTTTCAGGTTTCTGTGGATCAAAATAACTTATTTTATAGCCTGTGCTATACATGTTGGTACAACTGTTACAAATACATAAAATGCCATTATGCCACTTTCTGTAGTATAACATATTTTAGCCAAAAGATTTGTAAGCCTGCCTGTCAAGGTAGACTCTTTCAGCAGGGCCCTAACTAACCCAACTAGTCTAACCTAAACAACTAAAGCTAACCTAACCATACAACAACAGCAAAAAAACTGACACTGCCGACTGCTTCCTGGTTTAGTTTACTATAGCGTGCAATATCGTGCATGCACGCTATAGTGCAACTAAACCAGGAAGCAGTCGGCAGTTGTCAATGAAGCTGTGGTGGATTGTGCGTGAGGTAAATAAACTAACCTTCGGTCCTGGATCCTGGTGAAGTGATTGAAGAACGGAAGGTAAGGAATAGGTCCTTTACCTCCCGGGCTTTAATCGCTGCTTTAAAGGAATAGTTCACTTTTTGTGTGAACTATTCCTTTAATCCATTTCCCCCAGCAGTTTATGGGTCATCTTCATTTATTAAATGTACAAACATCTACGCATTTCGGCTACCAAATAGCCATCTTCAAGGTGTGCTTGCCGAATGGCGTAGATGTTTGTACAACCTCAATATTGAATTACCCAGAGCCAAGTGGGTTAAATGCCCCAAAAATGCTTGTAGGTTCCCCCAGTCAAAGGTTTAGGCTGCAGCCGCTGCACACATCACAATTATAGGTTTAGGCACCATAAATCCCAGTTATAGGTTTAAGCTCCAAACCCCCAGGACCCAGTCATATTTTTAGGCTCCATACTCCCAGTTATAGGTTTAGGCTTCAGTGACAACTTTCTGCCCCCCCCCAAACTGGTTAGTGGTGGTGGGGGGTTTCCCCTTAAAAAAAAATCAATCTCTTGAGAGAAGAAATCAATCTCTCTCCAGACTGGTCTGGACAGTTACTTAAGGTTCGTACACACGTGCAATCACGGTCCCGAACCATGACACACGATGTGTACAAACGTTCGTTTCAGACAATAATCATCCCGTGTATAGGCCCTTTATCGGCCGAAATGGCTGGTCGTTCGGAGATCTGCACGGTCGGTCGGGCTACAATCCCCGACGAATGTCCGTTACGGGACAATAAAGTTCCCATGCATGGGTCGATTATCAATCGAAACGAACGTTCTAACTCATCGTGCGTCGGGACCCATGATCGCACGTGTGTACAAACCTTTACAGTTGCAGCAAAGTGACACTGACACCATAGACAGACTCCTTCACAGGCTCACAGAGTCTTCACAGGCTCAAAGCCTAAGCCTCATAGCAGTTGAGTGAGTCGACTCCACCTTGGCTAATGGCTCGGCTCCTGTTCTCAGTCAGTCCACTGCTCCACAGTCTGGCTGGTCGCTCCCTCCACAGTCTTGCCGCATGTAAAGTTGCGCAACTCCTCCTGACTAGTCATGCACACACACGCCGCTGAGGCGCTTAATCCATTTCTAGCGACCACCAGCGGCGCCAGTTAAAGGTACATTTTATTTAACGTGCCACTTTTGTCAGGGTGCCGCTTGAGTCACATGACTCAGTGTGCCTCATTATAGATGCGGCCCTGGACACAGCTTGTTGTATGTTTGTGGATGTACTCTGTCTATTGGGACAATGTTGTCTGGATATTTTCCCCTTTAACTGAAAGGAATTGGAATTTGCTTAGGGAAGTCAAGATCATAGAACCGTACACATATGCAATCGCTTCTATCAACTAACATTTGGACAATGGACCCTTGGTTGGGTAGTGAGTAATGATGATGCGAATCATTAACAATACCCAGCAGAATGTCCATAGACCAATTGACACTTGGCCAAAACAATGACAATTTTTCTCAGTTTGGTTTGGTCCGTAATTGCACAGGTGTATGGATCTGCTATAAAAAAATTGAAAGGGTATCTACACCCCTAAGTTAAAATTATGACCATATGCAGTCCACCCTACCCCACCCACAACCGCCGAGTTATATTTGAAAGAAAATCCCCAGAAAGTTACTTACAGACCTTCGATCCCCCGGCCCTCTGTTAGTCGGAAACAGCAGAGAGGGGTGGGACCAGCAACCATGTCTGTGATTGGCTTGCCGGCATCCAATCACAGATGCGGCTACCAGCTATTCTGGGGGGAATGAAGGCCTGTAAGTAACTTTCTGTGGTTCTTCTTGCAAATGTAACTTGGCTGTTGGTAGTGATGGAATAGACTGCACATAGTAAAAACATTTTAATGCTAGGAAGATGCAGCAGACAGAAGGGATGCAAAGGGGGGAGGGCTCCCCTGCACATGTCACAGTCCTTATTGAGGTTAAGGAAGCAGCAGAGACCAGATGATCACTGACAGCTCCTACTATTCACTTTCCTGGACTTTGAGCAAGCACTGCAGGAGAACCATTTGGAGCAGAGATATAAGGTAAGGATTTTTGAACACTATACAGTGGGGCCAGTATGGGGGTAAATTTTAGTTTGGGGAGTGTACATGCCCTTTAAATGGGCAGATGATCTTATTGTCATGATGTTTTTTCATGGAGTTCAACATAGTTCCTAAAACAAAAACATATTGAGAACTACTGGTATTAGTACATATACGGTGGTTCTTGTTTATTCAGGGACACTTTTCGTTTTTCATTTGGAGTCAGGTAGGAATCCAACCACCCTTTATAGCTGTGTTTTTGTTTGTTTGTTTTTTGCCTTTCTCTGGATTGACTGCTAGTTAGGGTTAAAGAGGAGGGTGTAAAGTTTGGTCTTTATGCAACCTCAATGACTATGTTACTAAAGATTTGTACTTAGTAGCTATTACTTCTGCCTAGAGAGTTGAAGAGCTAAGGGCTTTGAGAGCATCTCCTCCTTTTTAAAATTTCCTTAAGGATAAAATAATCCTAACTCCAAATTCCTCTTTCTTACCCAAGATAGAGACAAATTTTTCATAATAATCAGGACATTATTCTAACTAATTTAGTAGATCAGGAATCAGAGATCTCTCAAAGATGAGGGCAGAGCACTGAAAATATATATTGAAAGAACAGAATCCTTTTGGACCCTCCAGGTCCAACCATGGCTTCCTGGATTTGTGACACTATAAGGCAAGCTTATGTTTTGCCAGCAACCTCTATTCCTACCAAAGTGAACACCTTAGGCTTTGTCTTCCAAAGTTTATTTAGAAGACATTTGCAAGTCGGGGGCCGGGGAAGAGGTGGAAATGAATCTCCATATGCAGTTGGCGAAGGCTGCTGGTATGGGGCATGTTCTGGTTATGGGGGATTTTAACTACCCTGAAATAGATTGGAGTAATGGAACTGCCAGCACCTCAAAAGGTATAAAGTTCTTAAATTTCCTATATGAGCATTTTCTTTCACAGATGGTAGAAGTTCCTACTAGAAAGAATGCATTGTTGGATCTGGTGATATCTAATAACCCAGAGCTCATTTTGGAGATGAAGGTAATGGGAAGCTTAGGGAATAGTGACCATGATATAGTGTCATTTAATATAGGTTGCAGAAAACTAAAGTGCACTGGCTTAACAAAAACTTTTAACTTTAGGAAAGCTAATTTTATGCTTTTAAAGGAATCGCTCCTGCTCATAGACTGGGGGGAACTGTTTCTAGGTAAAGATACTGAGCAGATGTGGACCACTTTTAAAGGGATATTAAACTATAACATTTCCAAATCGGTACCTTTAGGAAACAAGTGTAAAAAAATTAGGTCCACTCCTGCATGGCTTAATGCTCAGGTAAAAAGGGAAATGGAAAAAAAGAAAAGGGCTTTTAAAATTTTGAAAGCAGAAGGCACAGAACAGGCTCACAGGGAGTACAAAAGCTGTAATAAAGAGTGCAAGAAAGCAATTAAACTAGCTAAAATAGAAAATGAAATACGGATTGCCGAACAAAGCAAGTCCAACCCCAAGATGTTTTTTAAGTATATAAATGGTAAAAAAATGAGGACTGAGAATGTGGGACCATTAAATAATGGAGCTGAGGTGGTTGTAGAGGATGCCGAAAAGGCTAATCTGCTAAACCGTTTTTTTACATCGGTTTTTACTGTTGAGAATCCTTACAGTAGGGATTGTAACAATGTGCAGGGAGGAAATGAAGAGTTTTCACATTGGATAACGGAGGATATGGTACGGAATCAATTAGACAAAGTTAATATCAATAAAGCGCCAGGACCAGATGGATTGCATCCTAGGATTTTAAAAGAGCTTAGTTCAGTTCTAGCAAGACCACTGTGTCTCATCTTTTCAGATTCGCTTTTGTCTGGGGATGTGCCGCTGGATTGGAAAAAAGCCAATGTAATACCAATATTCAAAAAAGGTAGTCGTTCACAGCCTGGTAACTATAGACCTGTAAGCCTAACATCAGTGGTAGGGAAGGTGATGGAAACTTTGTTAAGGGATCATATCCTTGACTTTGTCTCCAGAGATCATCTTATTAGTAGTAGTCAGCATGGATTTATGAGAAATAGATCATGCCAGACAAATTTAATTGGTTTTTATGAAGAAGTGAGTAAGAAGTTAGATTCAGGCACAGCTGTGGATGTGGTATATTTGGATTTTGCAAAAGCCTTTGATACTGTGCCACATAGGCGACTAATGTATAAACTGAGGACTGTTGGCCTTGAAGAAAACATTTGTTCATGGATAGAGAACTGGTTATTGGACCGCAAACAGAGAGTGGTGGTTAATGGAGCTACATCTATGTGGGCTAAAGTTCTAAGCGGAGTTCCTCAGGGTTCTGTACTGGGGCCGCTTCTGTTTAATCTGTTTATAAATGACTTAGAAGGGGGCATTGAGAGCAAGGTCTCTGTGTTTGCTGATGACACTAAATTATGCAGAGCTTTGGAAACTTCCAATGATGTGCAAGTGCTGCAAGCAGACCTAGATAGATTATCAAAATGGGCAGCAGAATGGCAGATGAGATTCAATGTTGATAAATGTAAGGTGATGCATTTGGGATTTAATAATCCCTGTGCCACCTACACCATAAATAACTCTGTGTTAAGTGCATCTGAAATGGAAAAAGATTTGGGGGTTCTGGTAGATAACAGACTTAGCTGTAGCAAACAATGCCAGGTAGCAACAGCTAGAGCTAGCAAGATATTGTCTTGTATAAAGAGGGGAATGGAATCAAGAGAGAAAAATATTATTCTCCCTCTTTACAAGGCACTGGTAAGGCCACATTTGGAATATGCGGTGCAGTTTTGGAATCCCATATACAAAAGGGACATCTTGGAAATTGAGGCAGTTCAGAGAAGGGCAACTAAATTAATAAGGGGAATGGAGGGGCTTGAATATGCAGGCAGATTAGACAAGTTAGGGCTGTTTACATTGGAGAAGCGGCGGTTGCGTGGGGACATGATAACCTTATACAAATATATTAATGGCCCATACAGTGAACTCTCTGGTGCATTGTTCACTAATAGGTCATATCAGAGGACTCGTGGACATCCTTTAAGGTTGGAAGAAAAGAAGTTTCATCTTCAAGTTAGGAGAGGTTTCTTTACAGTGAGAACGGTGAAACTGTGGAACTGTCTTCCAGCAGAGGTGGTAATGGCAAGTTCATTGAATAACTTTAAAAAAGGCCTGGATAAGTTTCTAAAACTAAAAAATATTGAGAATTACTGGTATTAATGCATATAGATCTGGTTGATCCAGGGATACTTTCCGATTGCCGTTTGGAGTCAGGAAGGAATTTTTTTCCCCCTTTTTTAGCTGGGGTTTTTTGCCTTCCTCTGGATCAACTGTTAGGTAGGGTTAAAAAAAAAAAAAAAAAAGGGAATAGGTTGGACTTGATGGACGAATGTCTTTATTCAACCTTAATTACTAAAAATTACTAAGTCAGCTGCCTGTTCTTTCTCTTTGACTTTTGTCAAACACTGTTAATTTTTAGAACATCTGCTGTTTCAGTTCTAAAATTCTAGAATCTATGAATCATAATAAATAAGTTTTCTTACATCCTATTGTTGGTATTTTGCTCTGTCATTATTTTTAGTTTGCTTGTTTACTCTTCTTTGTATTCCATTACCGTGTTTGACCAGGAAAAAAGAAAATTTGCTTTTTACTTATCGTAAAATTTTCTGGTCTGTAACACGGAAATCGAATACTCCATCCCTGTTTTATTAAACAGTCTTAATCAGTGTTTCTAAAGGTGGGGGGAGGGGCACACTGTTGTGGCTTCAAAGAGCCAGGGGTATGCCTCAGAATTCTTATAGTGGAAATATTTTCACCAGTATACCGTAACTTACATTTTTTGTTGTTTTGTACTCTAAAAATATAAATTGTGATAAAAATTTCAACAGTCAATGTAGTGTAACTTTACACTATAAAGTGCATAAAATATGGGTAATTACAACTCCAACATTAAGAACACGGGTGTGCCTCGAGAAAAATTCACATTGTCGAATGCGCCACGATCTGAGAAGTTTGAGAACTGGTCTAAGTGACGGGGGGGGGGGGGGGAAGAATACCCAGAGGTTTATAGCTGGTCATTTCCTGTCGTGCATGGGCAGTAGAAAATCAACCCTTTGTATTCCACTGCTGTGTCTATAGGCCAGCGCATTTTGTTTTTTAAATTGTTAAGTTTCCACATCTTTTGGTCCCTTCTATAAGATAAAAAATAAACTCAATAAAATGGGTCCAGACTTTTATAAATGATGCAATAAACAAAAAGTTTTCTAATGTTCTCATTCCCAATTCCCACCATGCTTCTTAAAAATAAATTGCATAGGAAGGTGCATATTAAGCACCCATGGCGGTGCCATTTCATTGTAAATAAAAAAAGGTTACAAAGGTGAAGTAATTGTTATATAACACAAATCTCAAACCATTTTATAACTAGAGATGTCCGAACTTTTTCGAAAAATTTCGAAAATCCGCGAGCGGACCCGTTAAAATTAAAAATACCCTTGAAATAACGAGATTTTTCGTATTTTCGAAAATTTTCGAAATTACGAGTTTTCACGAGTTTTCATGTATTTTCGAAAATATGTATTTTCGAAAATATGTATTTTCGAAAATACAAGTAATCCTCGTAATTTCGAATATTTTCGAAAATACGTATGTAAGGAATTAAGAGAAATCCTTGTATTTTCGAAAATTTTCGAAAATACTTTTTCCCGTATTTCCGAAAATACGTGAAAACTCGTAATTTCGAAAATTTTCGAAAATACGAAAAATCCGCGAATCGGAAGTTCGGAAGGCGGAAAATCCAGAAAAATCTGCCGTTCGCGAACGGGATAAATCCGCGGCGGATCCGGGTTCGGATCCGCAAACCGGCCATCCCTATTTATAACGAGTCCTTTGGTAGACATTTCCTATTTCCAAAAAAATACTGGCCATCCTCAATACCTAGCTCATAATCTTTGCTGGTATACAGTGATTCAAAATTAATTGTGATTCCGCCCCCTCCTTTCCTTGCACGACGAGGCCAATAGGAAGGCACGCTCATTGCAAAGGGGAGGAGGGGGCGGAGCCTACCAGAGCAGCGTTTCAGTAAGGCTGTGCTACAAGTTACGCGAACCCAGGAGTAAAGACCTAGCGGATCAGGTCCTTACCCTGGGTAAAAGGTACTAATTGTCCTTTAACCTTACTGTGTTTAAAAGAAGCATGGTGTTTCATTCTGTAGTGTCTATATAATTCAGGTACAGTTTCTGCATTTATTATTTTAAAGGGCATGTCCACCCTCAAAACTAAAATTTAACCCCTTACTGGCCACATCAAGTAGTTTAAAACAATCCTTACCTTACATTCCTGCTCAAAATAGTTCCCCTGCTGTGCCCCTCCAAAGTCCAGGAAACTGCTGTGTAGGAGCAGTGTGTGACTCATGCTGTGCCTGAGACTTCCTCAACCTCATCAAGGTTGAGGCATGCTCAGTGCAGCCCTCCCTGCCTCTCAGCCAATCACAGACGCGGCTGCCGGTCCCGCCCCCTGCTTTCAATTCCATGCAAGCAGAGGGCCTGAACACTGCAGCGGAGGAGAGAGGGCAGGTAAGTAAGAATCGGGGGACTTTCTAACAATTATATTAATGCGGTTGGGGCTGGGGGAGCATGCCCTATCACATATCAAAAGTTAAATTTTGGGGTGGACATGCCCTTTAAAGGTTCTTTTATTAATTTCTCTGATATGTTCCTTAATACGGATCTAGAGTTCTCTTATTGTTTTCCCTGTATATTTAAGAACCTTTCGATAGGGAAAATTTTGCCTCCTGAATTTGTCATCATTTTGGTAGTTGGAATATATTCACATACTGTACAGTTTCCACATTTATGCATACCTATTCATTTCTTTTCACCTCTCAATATACTTGGGGTTATTATATTTTTAAGGTTTCTCGGTCTTTTGAAGAAAATCTTTGGTTTATTTCCTACTTGCTCCTTCAGTTCCTTATCCTTCTTAATAATATGCCCGTGTTTTTTAATGGAATGGACAACTTTTCCCACTTTACTCTAGTATATTCTAGGACAATTTTTGTAGTTTCTTTTATGCTTTTATTATTCTTTTTCTTTTTTGGTATTAATAGTTTTCTGTTTCTCCTTTTTATCTGCTTCTATGATTTCTAACTCATATTCTTTTTATACTCTCAGGGGCGCTTCTTTAAATGGATGTGCTAAGTGGATTAGTTTATTTACAGCTTGCCAGACCTTATGTTGTTGTATATGTGGGGACGTGCCTCCTCCTGGTAGATAGTTTTGCGGTGACTCCAGGAAGGCTATAGGCAATGATGTTAAATAGGAATGCAACATTTTTTCGGAGTCATATATTGAAGGGGGTGGTGTGTCTTGTGGGTCTGGGGGAGGAGGTATTATCCACTCCATAAATATTTCATTTGCCCTGCTAGGTAATAAAGTTGGAAGTTGGGCAATGAGAGACCTGCTTGGGATTTGGGGAGTTGTAGGATTTTCAGTTTGACTCTAGCCCTCCCTGTTGACCACAGAAAGGATAGTATTAGGCTATCTATCTGCTTGAAAATTGCATTTGGGATATATATCATACTGTGTTGCAAAGTATATAGAATTTTTGGTAGGAGTACTATTTTGATCAGCATGATTTTCCCCCATATGTTAATCGGAAAATGTTTCCAGGTTTGTATTTTGATTTTAATTAGGTCTTTTAGGGGGAGAATATTTTTTACCATAAATTCTTGAGGTGTTCTGGTGATGTTGATTCCAAGGTATTTAAATTCGGTGACTTTTCAGACCAGTGAATCGTATGGTGCTGGGATATGTATGTTGTCATCTATTGGAAAGATACAGGATTTGGTCCAGTTAATGGATAAACCTGAGAAAGGACTAAACTTGGTGATAATAGCGTGGGTAGCTTGGAGAGATTCTTTCGGATCAGCTAAATATAGTATTATGTCATCTGCGTACATACTCAATAGAGCATGAATGTTCTCCAAGTTGTAGACCTTGCATTTGGGGATTATTTCTAATTTGAATGGCTAGCGGTTCTATTGCCAATGCAAATAAGTGTGGAGATAGTGGGCACCCCTGTCTTGTGCCTCTAGCGAGCTGGAAAGTTGAGAAGCACAGTCCATTGGCTCTGACTTCTGCCTGGGGTGATTTATACAGTAGGCGGACCCACTGTATAAATTTGGGGCTGAAGCCATAATGTTTCAGGCATGTCAATAAATATGTCCATTCGACTGAGTCGAAGGCTCGTTGCGCGTCTAGCGAGAGCATAAGACGTGTGCCAAAGTTGTCATGATCAATTTGTGAATTGACTAAGGTTTTTCTGATGTCTATGGAGGTGGATTTTCCGGGTATGAAGCCGGTTTGGTCTGGGTGGATGATCTGTGTGATAACTTTTTGTAGTCTGGAGGCTAAAATTTTTGCTAATAGTTTGTAGTCGGTATTTAGTAAGGAAATGGGTTGGTATGATCCATGGTCAAGGGGGTCCTTGTGTGGCTTGGGAATTAGAGTGATGTGGGCTTCGCACATTGTTGAGGGGAGGGATTTATTTTGAAAGTCCCATTGGAGAGTATTTAGTAATTATGGAACATCTGGGCCAGGTGTTTTACCATTAGTCATGTTTCCCAATGCTTCTCTGATTTCTTCCATTGAGATCTGTTTTTCTAGTAACTCGATATTTTCATTTGAGAGCTTGGGAAATTGTATTCCATTTAAATATTGTTCTAGTTGTTGCTGGTTGTAGTTGGTTTGTGATGCGTATTGCTGTTGGAAAAATTCAGTGAATGAGTCTAAAATTTTATTTGTATCTGTGAGAATTCCTTTGGTGGGGTCTAGGATAGAAATAATTGTGTTTTGATCCGTTGGGCCGTGGGCCAGTCTGGCCAACAATTTGTATCTTTGTTCATTAAAGAATCCCTTACTATTTACTTTTTCTGTTAGGTGATTATTGTATAAAGTTTGAGCCATATTCCAAGTGTTTTGGTTTTGTGGGGTGGGGTTTCTGATATATAAGGCATCTTTTTCAAGGACTTTATTTGCCAATTGCTGTTCATCTTGTAGGGATGTCTTTTTTAATGTTATATATAGTGGAGTTTAGTATTCCTCTCAGGACCATTTGAGAGCGTCCCATTGTATGTTAGGGTTAACTGGGTTGTGGTCTAGTGACAAGTAGTGTTCTAAATGTTCTGCAACTGGGTCAGGGGGTGAGAGTAATTTAATCCAGAATGGATGTATTCTAATTTGTCTGTTTGTGGGGTTGTAGTTAGCAATTTCTATTTCCAGAAGGATTGGAGAGTGATCGGATAGTCCTCTGGCTTTGTGTTGAATTGATTTAATTTTGTTGATACAGTTTTTCCCTGTGAATACATAGTCCAGTCTAGACAGGGTATTATGTGTCGTTGAGTGGTAGGTATGATGAGAGGATGATAGTGTCTCCGGCTGTCTATCCAGCTCAGTTCAGCAATGAATTTGGAAAGTGGGGTAAGGGTATTAGATGCTGATGGGAATCTATCTAATTCTTTGTTCATTACATCATTGAAGTCTCCCATAATAATCAATTTAGCTTGAGGGAATTGGAAAATAAAGGCGACTACTGCCTTAAGGGGTTGTAATGTTGCTGATATTACATACAAGGAGGAATTCACTTCAATTGCAATACACACAAATTTCCCATTTTTATCAATTGATGTTTTAAGAATTTTACATCTAACGGATTTATTTATCAGTAATGACACTCCCTTTGAATATGAGGAGTAGGTACTATGACCCGACCAACTATTCCAGGGTTTCTGGAGATAGTGCGTCGTGGTTGGCATTAAATCAGTTTCCCGTACGCAGACAATGTCCGCTCGCAGGGAACGGGTCAACAGGGACACGGCCACTCTCGTATTAGGGTTATTCAGACCTCTCACGTTCCATGTCAGGAGCTTAAGGCGGGTCCCCATTGATTAGCTGCTTGATATCATGTAACCAACATTTGCGAGTTTTGAAGTAGTCACTTAGTTCTATCATCACATATCAGTAGCCAAGCATAAATATATTAACATTTGATTTATTAATATACTTCTTATCAATATTAGTTTGTGTCATAACTGAGTTTTCTTTTGAATATATACTGAATTGTCTTAGGGGAAGAGGGTGAAGGAAGAGCGGGTTACTTGTAATGAAAAAATAACCGTTATACTGGGTTACTAAAACTATAAAAAACTGTAGGCGCAGATATGCACCTGAAACTTTAGCCTTTAGAAGGCCTTGGGGATGTACCAGTGGTACTGTTGCTGCGGAGCGTGCAGCAAGTGGCAAGCGTGTGAATGAGGATTAGTAAAGCATATACATTGCCAAATTGCTGACTATAGTAATTACAGTTCAATTGGCTGTACTTCATTTAACAACTTTAGATTAAACCAAGTCACAGTTACAATAACCGTTCCTATAATCGGGTACTTTATCTTGGCGTTTAGCTCGTAAGTCGTAACTATTTGCCTGTTTATGATAACAATTATGGAAAATTTAACAATTTTTAAAGAAAAGAAACAGGACAATTTCACTTGTATGGTGCATCTGGAATCATGGGTAAGGTCAGCTGATCAGTCTTGTAGCTGCTTTCATATTCCATATTTTAATTTAAATGTCAGTTCAGGCTGATTGACATCCATGTTATATTGATAAAGTGGGATACAGCAGGTTTATGCATTTTATTTAGAGTGAAAGGTGTGGATACTTTAAGGTCTTTGTGACTGAGGCATTAGGTGTACTTGCCATTGTCCTTGAGCCTCTTGACTAATGAATTTGCTATAGAAATCACTCTACTTATTGAGATCTTACAAGTTACTGCAGAGTCGCATTTCCCACTGGATATTTGTTTAGGATTGTCATTTACTTCAGACATAGGAAAGTCAGCAAAGTTTATAGTTAAATATATAAGTGGGGAGGAAGTTCAGATTTACCATTCACATTTTACCTGTTTTGGAAGGTTCAGTATCCTAGCCATACCTTGAGGTATTATTTGGTGTCGAGCCTCTTTTGGCGTATCAAAGAATTTAATCACTTCATTATAGTCAATTCGTAGTTTGGCTGGGTACATCATGCTGTATTGAAGTTGTCTTTGGCGTTTTTTGATTTCAACAAATGATGCCCTTTTCTTTTGAAGTTCAAGTGAAAAAATCTGGGAAGATTCGTATTACAGCGTTGTCGTAGATTAGGTCTCCTGAGGTGATATTCTGGATTCGGTCTCACCCCCTCGTTGTCTAAGCGTATGCATGTCTTGGCGCAGTAGTGATAAATCTGATTTGACTTAGTGTAGTGAGTGAGCATGTGGAGCCTTGTATTGCTGCCAGGAGTTGAGTTTGACTGTCTTGTATGGCTTTGGAAACAGGGTCTGCTTCTAATACTGCAGGGGAGCTGTGTTATGCCATTATTTGCGAGTGGAGTAGTAAGGGGTGCAGGTCTGGGGCCTGGAGTAGTCTGTTGGCCTGGGTCTCAGTTTTGGTGGAGGTTCCTGCTTCTCCCTATCCCTCTCCCATCTTGTATTTTTTATCTGGCTGTTTGGGATATTCTGAGTGCTGTGGATGGTTCAGTATGTGGCCTGGGTCTGAACCCTGGTGTTGCCCAGAGGCCTGGGCCACTTCTATATTACATAGTCCGGCCTATCCCTGCCCCTCAATCCCCCCGCGCCTCTTACCGGCTGGTTCAGCTGCCGCATGGGGCTGTGTGCCCGGTGTTGTTCCCGGCAGTTCAGCCCGTGTCTTTTGTAGCCGCTCTGCCATGGCCATGGCTTTTTGGCCTTTGGTTCTGGTCATGGGTATTAGCAGTACCCGTTTTGCACTATATTTGTGATGTTTCTGTGTCTTAGTTTGCTGGTGTTAGCCTCGGATTTAGTATTAGAGCAGGAGCTGTGGAGTGGCACGTCTTACTCCATTGCCTGCTGGCTCCGCCCCTTGTGTTAATGTATTTTAAAAAATCAATAAGTGGATAGGTTAGCTGTCAAGCTTCCTATTCCTGAAACTATTGGTCTCCCCGGAGACAAGGTCTAATTTTTATGAATTTTAGGTACAGTGTATAATGCTGCTATATTAGGATGATTATTCACAATAAATTGGATCTTCTGGATCAGTAATCAAAATTTGTCAATTAGAAAGGGAGAAAGTAATAGACAATGAGGAATTTAAAAATAAGTTGGGTATAGGGGATGGTTGGTGGCCCATTAAGCAGTGGTAGGTAGCCAACCATTGGTGTACCACCTGACTGTACGCTCCTGTAGACCTCATGCTGAACAGTATTTACCCTTATTCCCCTACATTTATTCCATTAGTAAGTAGTTGTATGTAAGTTAGTTGTAAGAGTTGTATTTAAGTCAGATTTTTGCAACCCAGGGGATTGCCAGTATTTAAAATTTATTTAATTTATTTATTTAATTAATCTAAAAAGTGGAACCTTGAAAGTAAAAAAAGTAATTTTTTAAATAAGTTTTGGTTATATGTACATGTTCCCCAGACCATTCCCAGGTCCCCAAGTCTTTTACACTAATTTACTAATTTACTATTGATATTCATACCTTAAAGGGTATGTATACTAAAAAAATTACCTTGCATCATCTTAATCTATCAATATATACTGTATATACTCAAGTATAAGCCAACCCGAGTATAAGCAGAGGTACCTATTTTTGCCTTAAAAATTAGGAAAATATGATTGACTCCAGTAGAAGCCGAGGGTTGAAATTATGACCACTACTGCCTTCCGATTCTGTATTGTCCTGAGGTTATTGTTCTGTTCTGAGCAAGGTATAAAGCAGAGGAGCACACTACTTCAGTGAAAAACGTTGCATGCTGTTTTTGCACTAAAATAAAGATGTTTTCACTGAAGTAGTGCGCTCCTCTGCTTTATACCTTGCTTGGTTTATGGAGCCCTGGAAGAAGGGGGCTGAGAGGATTGCACCTACCAATTTGTCTAGCTAACCAGCCAACAGCAGTGTGCCACAGTACATTTGGATCTTTTTGGAACTATTGTTCTGTTCTGCCCTTTAAACGGACAGCAGAATTCCCATATAGTAGTCCCATACAGTAATAGCCAAATCCAGTATTACTGTTTGGGACTACTGTATGGGAATTCTGCTATTCATTTAAAGGGCAACTAAAGCCCAGTTGAAGCTGCTGGCAATGCTTTTTATAGTAGTCGTGTTGGAGCAGCATAGGAGAAGTACCTGGAGATTCAGGGTCCATCTTTGGTAGAGGGAGGGGAGAAGGGCAAGTTTTCAACCTTTGTCATCATTAGAGATGGACTAGAACTCAAACACGAGTTCGAGCCGAACTATTCGAACAAATTCGGACTTCTCAAACTATCCAGGACCCGGATTTACAATATTTTCAGACTTTCGATAAATATCGAATGCTCGACCGTTCAAATGTGCGAGTAAAATGACTATTATACCTATACACGAGTAAAATGTCCATGGTATCTAGGCGCGAACACGAGCATCGAATCCGCGAGTGAAATGTCCATTAAAACCTATACGCGAGCATCGAATCCGCGAGTAAAATGTCTATGGTATCTAGGCATGAACGCGAGCATCGAATATGCGAGTAAAGGGTCCATTAAAACCTATACACGAGCATCGAATCCGGAAGTGAAATGTCCATGGTATCTAGGCGCGAACATCAAATCTACAAGTAAAGTGTCCATTAAAGCCTATACACGATCATTGAATCCGCGAGTAAAATGTATGAGCTTGAAAATAGCGTGAGTGAGAGTAAAATTGATTTTTCGAATGTCCTGGATATTCTAACATGTTCCCCAGACCATTTACCAGGTCCCACAGCCATTTACAGTAAGTTACCATTGATATTTTAATTGTATTTCATTAGAACTTTTCGAACTATTTGACTCCCATTGACTTAATGGGTCCGTTTTCGAACTTTCCATATAGTTCGAAAGTTTTAAAACGAACCGAACATTTGAAAGTTTGGCCATCGCTAGTCATCATCCTGACAAGTTCCTCTACTACGCCAGAATGCCCATCCAGAGGAATGATATACACATACTTTTTAAATGCATCTGTTAAAGGGTATGTCCACCCTTATTTCTATTTTTTAATATTGCCTTCCCCCTGGTCCCCCAGCCCCAACCGCATGGTTTTTATTTTTAGAAAGCCCCCCAAACTTTTACTTACCTCCCCTCTTTCCTTCGCCGCGCTGCCGGCCCTCTGCTTGCGAGAATGCAAGCAGAGGGGCGGGACCAGCAGTCGCGTCTGTGATTGGCTGAGCGGCAGCGGAGGAAAGAGGAGAGGTAAGTAAGAGTTTGGGGAGCTTTCTAAAATTAAAAACCATGCGGTTGGGGCTGGGAGACCAGGGGGATTACTATATTACAGGGGTTTTATGCTAGGGGGAGGGATAGTACAACGGGAGGGAGGGAGAGGGAGAGGGAGGGAGAGGGAGGGGGGAGAAGGGCTGCAGTACGCATGGCAAAAATCTACCTGAGGCCAGGTAGCAGGCAGAGCCCTGCTAGCCTCCTGGTGGACAGTTTTTGGGACTTTGGGGGGGGACTACAGGAGAACCAGATGGAGCTGGGATGTGAGGTAAGGATTACACTACACTACATGATGGGGCCAGTAGTTGGGGGGATTATAGTTTTGGGGGTGGACATGCCATTTAACCTACGGTTTTTAAATATTTAAATCCCTTATACCTTATATTATATATATATTTATATCTTCATAGGAGATTGCATTGAGTTTTTAAGGAGCTACCAATGTGGTGAGGGGTATAGGATATTACACATAGGAAGGGTGTATATGTATGTGTGTACCATCTCACTATTACCATTTTAATGACCATCAGTAAATGTATATAAAGTATAGCACTGACTTATATTACAACACAAAATATACAAAATACATAAACTTACTTACAGAGCTGAGATATTGAATGCAACACAAGATCCTGTGTATAAGATCCTGTTACCACCTGTTGGGAGGACAGATTATTGGACAGACAATTTACCTTATTGGGTAGTAAGATCACACCTGGACGCTGTGAGCGTCTTGTTGTAGGAGCACTGGTGCTTCCATAAACATTCTTCCCAAAAACCATCTCCCTCTCGGTGTGCCAACAAACAACATCAACCTCGAAAAGTCCAAATGAAGACCGGCAACCTCGCTCTGTGAAGTAAAAATCCTTTATTTATGCAGGTTAAAAACACATCGCGGCTGCACGCCGCACAAACAACACTGCACTCACAGGTAATGTAAACACTAAAACGGCTCCGCCTTACGCGTTTCCTGGATGCCTGTCCACTTCCTCAGGGGCTTGAGGGGAGTAAACAGTTACCTGTTAATATAGCCACAGGCAACTTAACCCCTTATGGTGCCGTTCTGATAAAAACGGAGGTTATATAAAAACACAAAAAACCAACACATCATTAATTACTAATTATGAACAGGCTAACATACCTGGACAGAACTACCATATAATATAGATAATAGCAATTCAAAATACACAAACCACAAAATATCAAAGCATGATTTTAGAAACATGATTATACTCAATCTATAAATATCCACATGAAAGAGAATAAAAATAGTAAAACACATGTTAGTATATTCACTTGTAACTTACTTCATAATAAGCACAAATTTAAAGGTCATACAGCATTACATATTGTATTTGTTATATATTTGAGAATAAGGTATAGGAACCATAGGTTAGCCAAACATGATATATATAATGACTATAAAAAGGAATGCTCTGTACTCACAACCCTATTAAACATAAGATACTTATTACTCACAACTTTATACAAATATTAAATAATATTGTTATTATGCACTTGCAACAGAATAAGAGACATGTAATTGCACAATATCAATTTATATAAAGAAAAAGACCTATTTCAGAATACTATGGGGGAGATTCAATATGGGCCATTTCCGTCTAAAAACCCACATTAACCTGAAGAAATTTGGGGTTAACGTGGGTTTTAGACGGATTTTAGAGCACAGCGCCATTTCCAAATGTTTTTGGAAATAGCGCCATGCTATAAATTCAAACCCCCTACCGTTAAGTGTTGCGCTACTTAGCGCAACACTTAACGGTAGTGTGTGGGAGGCGTTAAACCCACGCTCTTACCTTAGCCCGATCCTGCGATGCAATAACTGACGTAATATAATTTACGTCAGTTATTGTATCGTGGGATGGGGCTAAGGTAATTAACGTGGCGTCCAGTATTGGCTCTCCCCATATTTATAAAGAGTGACTGAGGGTCAAAGATGCACTAAATATTTCCAGAAATTATTTTTTTTTAAAAATTAAAAAATAGACCTTAGCCACAATAGCAGCTGAGTTCAAAATCTCTTTTAAGGCCATGGGGGGTGACTGTATGGAGGGAATAAATCCAAAACGCCTCTTTCTTAAGGAGACATTTATGGAGATTCAATAAAAGTTCTTATCATTTAAAATGGTGCTAATTTTGCCCCAAACAATCAGAACTTATGTAACATTTGAAAGCTAACATCTGATTGGTTGGGGCAAAATTAGCACCATTTTAAATGATAAGAACTTTTATTGACTAACCCCCAGTGTTCCTTATCCCCCTTTATTGGCCCTTGTTTTACATAACCATTGATCTGAAACGAAATATCAATTTTGCCTCCATGCATATCTATTATATGTGCAGAGATGGCAGTATTAAAATATCTATTAATGGCAGCATTTATATGTTCTGCAAACCTTTTATATGCTGCCCTGATGGTTTTGCCCATATATTGTTTGCCACATCCACGTGTAGCTAGATATACAATAAAGGAAGATTTGCAATTAAAATGTCTCTTAATCCACATTTGTAGCTCCCCTTATAATTTAGCCAGGTCGGTTCAGATTTGGAACACGCTCCCTTCGTGTATAGACTGGGCGAAACAAGTGAACCCTTTCCTTTAACACACTTTGGGGATCGGAGGAAGAAACTGTTTCAAAACTGGGTCCAGAAATTGGATGGATCAGTGTTTACATAATATATTTTTAATTTTATAGCTGTCCCTGGTTTAAGTCCATGTTGCCATCCTTTCGATTAATGCCAATGTTTTTATGCTTTTTGGTTAAAAGTTTATTCCGATTACTCATTACCGCCCTTTCATAGGCTTTGCGTATTATAGTATTAGCATACCCCCTCTCTAATAATCTGTCCCATAGCTCCATAGATTTTTCTTGTAATTTATACCAAGTGGAGCAAATTCGCCTGAGACGTAAGAATTGTCCCAGGGGGATTGCTTTGATTACATGTGGAGGATGGCAGCTATCTGCTCAAAGCAAGTTATTCCTCATAATCGGTTTCCTGTAAAGATCAGTTTTAATGTTGTTATCTTGAATGTTAAATGTAATGTCTAAAAAGTCTATGGTATCTCTACTCCATGTGTAAGAGAAAGTCAAGCCCCACTGTGTGTCATTACAGTGTCTAAAGAAGTTTAGAAAGGAGTCTTTATCTCCTAAATCATTCCAAATAATCAAGTCATCTCTGTATCTTAAAAAGATGACAATGTTGTTTTTAAAGGGATTATCATTGTTAAAACCATGGGTATGTTCCCAAAAACCCATAAATAGGTTTGCATATGAAGGTAAGAACTTACCACCCATGGAGGCTCCTTTTTTCTGCAAATAATATACATTATCAAACAAAAAATAGTTTGTATGTAACAAAAAGGATATTGCCCTCATAATAAAATTCTTTTGGGACTCTGGATATAGATTATGTCTATCCAGCCAGAACCTCGTGGCCTGTAAACCCAAATGATGAGGGAGTAAGGACTCGGCGTCCAGGTGTGATCTTACAATTTTTATAACACTCTGAAGTTCGAAAGTTCGAAAACAGACCCAAGTTCGGCCATCTCTATATATGTACAGTCATTCTGAATTGAAAAAGACAGTCGGATGACTAGCGAAATGTCTTCAAGAACTAAACTTCAAGTCCAGTTGATCTAATTGAATACAATAGATATAACATCAATATATCTAACTTCATCTATATAACTATATATGTATATAATACATAAGTGTGGCATTTTATAATGGGAGCTGCAGTATACCTATATATCTATATAACATCAATATTTCTAGCTATCATGTATATCACTATATATGTATATAACATCAATATATTTAACTTCATCTACACACCTATATACCATATCAAATGAGATATGTATAATACATTATAATATCTAGCTTCATCTGTATAACTATATACCTATTTAACACCAACATGTCTATATCATCTATATACCTTTATATGGATACAACACCAATATATCTAGATATCATCTATATACCGGTACTTATATACCATATAAAATGATACATTAAAATAATATCCAAATATCAAGCTATCATCTATACACCTATATATGTATATAACATCAATATATCTATTCATCTATATAACTATATATGTATACAACATCAATATGTATAGATATCATCTATATACCTATATATGTATATAACATCAATATGTTTAGATATCATCTATATACTAGAGATGTAATGTGGGTTCGAATAGAACCCAGTTTCGAATTGAATCTGAAGGTTTCGAAGTCCCGACGAAACTTTCAGAACTCCTGGATTTCATGGAACACGGATTTTTAGAATTTTTGATTTTTATCGAAACTCGAAAGTAGACGATTATCGAAAACTGAATCCTCGAAAGTAACGATCGATTTCGGTAACTCTCGAAAATGGAATGTGGAAGCTCAAAAACAGCCCGATCGTGAGGAAAGTAAGAATAGTCTTAAAATAAGTTTTGGTTATATACGGGTTCCCCAGACCATTCCCCAGGTCTCTGTGTCATTTACAGTAACCTACTATTACTATTTGTCCCACAAAATGGACAGAAACCTTCAAGTTTTCTCCCATAGACTTCTATGGGTCCGTTTTCGAATCTTCGAACGTTCGAATTTTCCAACGGAACTCAACTCAACAGTTTCGAACATCTCTACTATATACCTATATATGTATATAACATAAATATATCTAACTTCATCTATATATGTGATATAAACATAAATATATCTAACTTCATCTATATATGTATATAACATAAATATATCTAACTTCATCTATATATGTATATAACATAAATATATCTAACTTCAGCTATATACCTATATACCATATAAAATGATATATGTAAATAACACGATTGACATATATAAATATTCGTAGATAACAATATATCATCTATTTATTAATTATCTACTAACAATATTATCTATAAATCTATATGGTATTTGAATCTCTATGTACAGTACATGTATTAAAACACATATGTAACAATATTATTTAGGTGCTTGTTACTGAAAAAATATAACTTTTTTCCTACAGCGACACACTGAAAATCAGTGAAGGTCAACTTCAGACATGACACTATATAATATGGGCACGCTTAAATTTCCGAATTAGTATTTTTTTCAAACCATACTTTAATTCAGCTGCAACCCAGGTGCACAATAATTTAGGAAACAGTGTTCACGGTGAGGCTGGTCCCTTCTGGGACTGGTTAATCTTACACATCATAGTAAAAACACACAATGATCTATCTGTTTGTAGTGTAACATGTCTAAAACATCCTTTGAAGGATGTATGTTCTTTATGTATGATCCATATGTATCAGGATCAAATGACCCAATAGTAATGTATTCAGTTCCCTGTAACATATGAAAAATAAAAGAATAATAAAATATAATTTAATATAGTGTCCACCCCACCACCAACAGCCATTCAGCCTCCATACATACTTACAAGCCCTTGTTCCATGCCTTCTGCTTGTCTCTCGTGCCTTTCTGTGCACGGAAGCAAGCAGAAGGTTAGAGGTTAGAGCTGCATCCATGTCAGTGACTGTCTGAGACGCGAATGTGGGAAATGGTCAGAAAGTACAGTGTCTGGTGAACTGGAAGGCTGACCTAACAGTGGTTGGTAAACTGGAGGCTGTCCTAACAGAGTCTGGTGAAATGGGGGACTGACCCAACACTGTCTGCTGAACTGGAGGGCTGACCTTACAATGTCTACTGAAATGGAGGGCTGGCCTAACAATGTCTACTGAACTGGAGAGCTGACCTAACAGTGTCTGCTGAACTGGAGGACTGAGCTAACAGTGTTTGCTGAACTGGGGGGCTTACATCATTCAGAGACCATAACAGAGATACCTTGTCACCCACAAAATTAAAAGGGATAAGCAGGGTTGTCCAAGCTGGACCACGGTTCAGAGAGGGTGTGGGGGATTCCAACTGTTCCAGGAAATGCCTTTTGGGTGGGTCCAAACCTGTCTTCAGATATGCCTTCTGTGAAAGGCTTCCACACAGTTAGAAAATATGTGCTTCAGCCAATATTACTGACTAATTTCCTCCTATTTCTCCTTGCTTGGGAAAGGCATAAGCTCTGGCTTCTGTTTTTTTCCCATCAAGTTTTTGGTGCACAATTCACTGGATGATTGACCTCATAGAGGGAATGAGGGAATAACAAGTTACTAGAACAGGGATTCTCAAACAGTGTGCTAAAACTACAAAAAAACTACAACTTCCAGCATTCCTCAACTATATAGGGAAAAGTCCTAACTTTCGAGGGTTACCGAAAATCGAAGGCTAAATTCGAGGGTTAGCGAAAATTATCCATACATTCGAGGGTTACCGAAAATGAACAATACTTTCGAGGGTTATCAAACGTTACATTTTAGGGTTAGCTTACGGCTTGTAAATTTGATTATCATTGATTTTTTTGATAATTATCGAAAATACAGCCGCGAGTCCGAAAAAAGAACTAGTTTGGTTCAGTTTTGTGTCCATCACTGTACATATATAGGTATATAGATGATAGCTAGATACATTGATGTTATATACATATATAGGTACAAACATAGAAAAGATAATCAATGCACATTCCTAGGCCCCATACAATATTACATATTATCTGCACACTGGCATACTTTATAAACAAAGAGGTTTTAGTATACATTACTGTGATCACATGAATGACAAGCCTTCCAACCACCAACTTCTAACCTTTTTAAATTTCTCTTACTTCAATTACGATTAGCAAACCTTTGTATTTCTAATTCTTACACACTGGATCCATATAACAGGCTCTTTGACTTCCCCCCCAGCTCTTTGGCTTTTTAAAATGAGGGAAGAGGCCATCCAGTGCTTTATATTAAAGGCATAGGACCTCCCATAAAACAGCAGGTTCCGCTAAATGTAGTTGTAAATTAGCCTAATTTGAGTGCTTCCACAATCCTTGTATTGTACATATATAGGTATATATATATAAAGCTGTATATAATGATGTTATATACATATATAGGTATATAGATGATAGCTAGATACATTGATGTTATATACATATATAGGTATATATATAAAGCTGTATATATTGATGTTATATACATATATAGGTTTATAGATAAAGATAGATATATTGATGTTATATACATATATAGTTATATAGATGAAGCTGTATATATTGATGTTATATACATATATAGGTATATAGATGATAGCTGGATATATTGATGTTATATACATATATAGGTATATAGATGAAGCTGTATATATTGATGTTATATACATATACAGATTTATAGATAAAGATAGATATATTGATGTTATATACATATATAGGTATATAGATGATATCTGGATATATTGATGTTATATACATATATAGTTATATAGATGATGCTAGATATATTGATGTCAGAACTTATGTAACATTTGAAAGCTAACATCTGATTGGTTGGGGCAAAATTAGCACCATTTTAAATGATAAGAACTTTTATTGACTAACCCCCAGTGTTCCTTATCCCCCTTTATTGGCCCTTGTTTTACATAACCATGATCTGAAACGAAATATCAATTTTGCCTCCTGCATATCTATTATATTTGCAGAGTGGCAGTATTAATATCTATTAATGGCAGCTTTATATGTTCTGCAAACCTTTTATATGCTGCCCGATGGTTTTGCCCATATATTGTTTGCCACATCCGTGTAGCTAGATCATAAGGGAAGATTTGCAATTAAAATGTCTCTTAATCCACATTTGTAGCTCCCCTTATAATTAAGCCAGGTCGGTTCAGATTTGGAACACGCTCCCTTCGTGTATAGACTGGGCGAAACAAGTGAACCCTTTCCTTTAACACATTTGGGGATCGGAGGAAGAAACGTTTTTCAAAACTGGGTCCGAATTGGATGGTATCAGTTTTACATAATATATTTTTTAATTTTATAGCTGTCCCTGGTTTAAGTCCTGTTGCCATCCTTTCGATTAATGCCAATGTTTTTATGCTTTTTGGTTAAAAGTTTATTCCGATTACTCATTAACCCGCCCTTTTCATAGGCTTTGCGTTTATAGTATTAGCATACCCCCTCTCTAATAATCTGTCCCATAGCTCCATAGATTTTTCTTGTAATTTATACCAAGTGGAGCAAATTCGCCTGAGACGTAAGAATTGTCCCAGGGGATTGCTTTGATTACATGTGGAGGATGGCAGCTATCTGCTCAAGCAAGTTATTCCTCATAATCGGTTTCCTGTAAAGATCAGTTTTAATGTTGTTATCTGGAATGTTAAATGTAATGTCAAAAAGTCTATGGTATCTCTACTCCATGTGTAAGAGGAAGTCCAGCCCCACTGTGTTCATTACAGTGTCTAAAGAAGTTTAGAAAGGAGTCTTTATCTCCTAAATCATTCCAAATAATCAAGTCATCTCTGTATCTTAAAAAGATGACAATGTTGTTTTTAAAGGGATTATCATTGTTAAAACCTGGGTATGTTCCCAAAAACCCATAAATAGGTTTGCATATGAAGGTAAGAACTTACCACCCATGAGGCTCCTTTTTTCTCTCAAATAATATACATTATCAAACAAAATAGTTTGTATGTAACAAAAAGGATATTGCCCTCATAATAAAATTCTTTTGGACTCTGGATATAGATTATGTCTATCCAGCCAGACCCTCGTGGCCTGTAAACCCAATGATGAGAGTAGAACTCGGCGTCCAGTGTGGATCTTACAATTTTTATAACACTCTGAAGTTCGAAAGTTCGAAAACAGACCCAAGTTCGGCCATCTCTATATATGTACAGTCATTCTGAATTGAAAAAGACAGTCGATGACTAGCGAAATGTCTTCAAGAACTAAACTTCAAGTCCAGTTGATCATATTGAATACAATAGATATAACATCAATATATCTAACTTCATCTATATAACTTATATGTATATAATACATAGTGTGGCATTTTATAATGGGAGCTGCAGTATACCTATATATCTATATAAATCAATATTTCTAGCTATCATGTATATCACTATATATGTATATAACATCAATATATTTAACTTCATCTACAACCATATACCATATCAAATGAGATTGTATAATACATTATAATATCTAGCTTCATCTGTATAACTATATACCTATTTAACACCACATGTCTATTCATCTATATACCTTTATATGGATACAACACCAATATATCTAGATATCATCTATAACCGGTACTTATATCCATAATAAAATGATACATTAAAATAATATCCAAATATCAAGCTATCATCTATACACCTATATATGTATATAACATCAATATATCTATTCATCTATATAACATATATGTATACAACATCAATTGTATATAGATATCAATCTATAACCTATATATGTATATAACATCAATATGTTTAGATATCATCTATATCCTGAGATGTATGTGGGTTCGAATAGAACCCATTTCGAATTGAATCTGAAGTTTCGAAGTCCGACGAAACTTTCAGAACTCCTGGATTTCATGGAACACGGATTTTTATATTTTTGATTTTTATCGAAACTCGAAAGTAGAGACGTTATCGAAAACTGAATCCTCGAAAGTAACGATCGATTTCGTTAACTCTCGAAAATGGAATGTGGAAGCTCAAAACAGCCCGATCGTGAGGAAAGTAAGAATAGTCTTAAAATAAGTTTTGGTTATATACGGGTTCCCCAGACCATTCCCCAGGTCTCTGGTGTCATTTACAGTAACCTACTATTACTTTTGTCCCACAAAATGGACAGAAACCTTCAAGTTTTCTCCCATAGACTTCTATGGGTCCGTTTTCGATCTTCAACGTTCGAATTTTCCAACGGAACTCAACTCACAGTTTCGAACATCTCTACTATATACCTATATATGTATATAACATAAATATATCTAACTTCATCTATATATGTATATAACATAATATATCTAACTTCATCTATATATGTATTAACATAAATATATCTAACTTCATCTATATATGTATATAACATAAATATATCTAACTTCAGCTATATACCTTATACCATATAATGATATATGTAAATAACACGATTGACTATATAAATATCGTAGATAACAATATATCATCTATTTATTAATTACTACTAACTATTATCTATAAATCTATATGGTATTTGAATCTCTAGTACATACATGTATTAAAACACTATATGTAACAATATTTTTAGGTGCTTGTTACTGAAAATATAACTTTTTTCCTCAGCGACACACACTGAAAATCAGTGAAGGTCAACTTCAGACATGACACTATATAATATGGGCACGCTTAATTTCCGAATTAGTATTTTTTTCAACCATACTTTAATTCAGCTGCAACCCAGGTGCACAATAATTTAGGAAACAGTGTTTCACGGTGAGGCTGGTCCCTTCTGGGACTGGTTATCTTACACATCATAGTAAAAAACCCACAATGATCTATCTGTTTGTAGTGTACATGTCTAAACATCCTTTGAAGGATGTATGTTCTTTATGTATGATCCATATGTATCAGGATCAAATGACCCAATAGTAATGTATTCAGTTCCCTGTAACTATGAAAATAAAAGAATAATAAAATATAATTTAATATAGTGTCCACCCCACCACCAACAGCCATTCAGCCTCCATACATACTTACAACCCTTGTTCCATGCCTTCTGCTTGTCTCTCGTGCCTTTCTCTGTGCACGAAGCAAGCAAAGGTTAGAGGTTAGAGCTGCATCCATGTCAGTGACTGTCTGAGACGCGAATGTGGGAAATGGTCAGAAAGTACAGTGTCTGGTGAACTGGAAGGCTGACCTAACAGTGGTTGGTAAACTGGAGGCTGTCCTAACAGTCTGTTGAAATGGGGACGACCCAACACTGTCTGCTGAACTGGAGGGCTGACCTTACAATGTCTACGGAAATGGAGGGCTGGCCTAACAATGTCTACTGAACTGGAGAGCTGACCTAACAGTGTCTGCTGAACTGGAGGACGGGCTAACAGTGTTTGCTGAACTGGGGGCTTACATCATTCAGAGACCATAACAGAGATACCTTGTCACCCACAAAATTAAAAGGGATAAGCAGGGTTGTCCAAGCTGGACCACGGTTCAGAGAGGGTGTGGGGGATTTCCAACTGTTCCAGGAAATGCTTTTTGGGTGGGTCCAAACCTGTCTTCATATGCCTTCTGTGAAAGGCTTCCACACATTTAGAATATGTGCTTCAGCCAATATTACTGACTAATTTCCTCCTATTTCTCCTTGCTTGGGAAAGGCATAAGCTCTGGCTTCTGTTTTTTTCCCATCAAGTTTTTGTGTGCACAATTCACTGGAGATTGACCTCATAGAGGGAATGAGGGAAAAACAAGTTACTAGAACAGGGATTCTCAAACAGTGTGCTAAACTACAAAAAAACTACAACTTCCAGCATTCCTCAACTATAAGGGAAAAGTCCTAACTTTCGAGGGTTACCGAAAATCGAAGGCTAATTCGAGGGTTAGCGAAAATTATCCATACATTCGAGGGTTACCGAAACAATACTTTCGAGGGTTATCAAACGTTACATTTTAGGTTAGCTTACGGCTTGTAAATTTGATTATCATTGATTTTTTTGATAATTATCGAAAATACAGCCGCGAGTCCGAAAAAAGAACTAGTTTGTGGTTCAGTTTTGTGTCCATCACTGTACATATATAGGATATAGATGATAGCTAGATACATTGATGTTATACATATATAGGTACAAACATAGAAAAGTAATCAATGCACATTCCTAGGCCCCATACAATATTACATTATCTGCACACTGGCATACTTTATAAACAAGAGGTTTTAGTATACATTACTGTGATCACATGAATGCAAGCCTTCAACCACCAACTTCTAACCTTTTTAAATTTCTCTTACTTCAATTACGATTAGCAAACCTTTGTATTTCTAATTCTTACACACTGGATCCATATAACAGGCTCTTTGACTTCCCCCCCAGCTCTTTGGCTTTTAAAATGAGGGAAAGGCCATCCAGTGCTTATATTAAGGCATAGGACCTCCCATAAACAGCAGGTTCCGCTAAATGTAGTTTGTAAATTAGCCTAATTTGAGTGCTTCCACAATCCTTGTATGTACATATATAGGTATATAATATAAAGCTGTATATAATGATTTATATACATATATAGGTAATATATGATAGCTAGATACATTGATTGTTAATCATATATAGGTATATATATAAAGCTGTATATATTGATGTTATATACATCTATAAGGTTTATAGATAAGATAGATATATTGATGTTATATACTATATAGTTATATAGATGAAGCTGTTATTGATGTTATATACATATATAGGTATATAGATGATAGCTAAATATATATTCGTGTTATATAAGTATATAGATGAAGCAGACTATTAAAGTTTTATACAATATCATTTTATATTGTATATACCGTATATACTCGAGTATAAACCGAGTTTTTTCAGGCTGAAAAATCAGCCTGAAAACTCGGACTCGGTTTACTCTAGTCAACGCCTTACCTGAGCATTCCGGCAGCCGCACAATCTTCTCTCTGTACTGGCGCGCCGGTCTGACGTTACTGCCCCGCCAAGCCCGCGCGCCGGGCAGTGACGTCAGCCGCGCGCCAGTACAGAATGAGCACGCGCTGCCGGAATGCAGCAACCTTCAATGCTTACCGGTAACTTCAAGAGCAACCTTCATGCTTACCTTCGATGCTGGCACACAGTCCCTGGCACAGAGGAAGCCTTGGATGAGGAGAGCCCACAGTTCCTGGATGGAGAAGAGTCCACTGAGGACAAACTGAAATCTATCTAATCTCTGCCATTCTATCTATCTATCTATCTATCTAATCTCTGCCATTCTATCTATCTATCTATCTATCTATCTATCTATCTATCTATCTATCTATCTATCTATCCTCTACCATTCTATCTATCTATCTATCTATCTAATCTCTGCCATTCTATCTATCTATCTATCTAATCTCTGCCATTCTATCTATCTATCTATCTATCTATCTATCTATCCTCTACCATTCTATCTATCTATCTATCTATCTATCTATCTAATCTCTGCCATTCTATCTATCTATCTATCTATCTAATCTCTGCTATTCTATCTATCTATCTACCCTCTACCATTCTATCTATCTATCTATCTAATCTCTGCCATTCTATCTATCTATCTATCTATCTATCTATCTATCTATCTATCTATCTAATCTCTGCCATTCTATCTATCTATCTAATCCTCTACCTTCTCATCTATCTATCTATCTAATCTCTGCCTTCTATCTAGCTTCTGGATCTGTGTGTCAGCGCTGTGTATTTGTGTAACTGACAGTGAATGCATTCAGCAGCAATCAGCGACCTTTGGCCTGTCTGATTCTGCCTGTTTGCTGTCATTCGTGTCAGTTGTTTCTGTTTGCTGTTTGTTTTCTGGTTTGCTGTCAGTTGTTTCTGCCTGCCTGGCCCGCAATAGTTGTCCAATTGCATTGGTCTACTGCTACTTCAATGGTGTTTCTGTTTCCACTAATTTCTTCGTGAGTGCTGGCTGTCCTCCTTTTTATTCTCTCGCTTCCACTTTTTTCTTGCACAAAGCATACTGCTTGAGGGGAGATCGTAAGCAATGGGGCGTATGGGGTCTTCCGGGTGGGGCTCCAAGCCCTGCTGGCTCCGCATTAATGTTGTCCAATTGCAGTTGGGTCTACTGCCTACTCAATGGTGACTTTGACCACAAGCCTATACCCCTTCCCTGCTTTCCCTTGCACGAAGCATACTCTGGGGAGAGAAAAGCCAATGGGGTATGGGGTCTGTCTGAGGGGAAAAGCCTGCTGGCCTGCATAATGTGGTCCAATTGCAGTGGGTCTACCTGCACCTACTCAATGTGTGATGTTCCTAACAAACCCTATCCCCTTCCCCGCTTTCCCCTTGCACGAAGCATTCACTGAGGGAGAGACAGCAATTGGGGTAATGGGAAAAGCCTAAATAATTATGTTTTGTATCAATTTATTTGTAAAGATAAAACACGAGCGATTTGTGTAGTTTTAACTTTTTAGTAACACGTAGCACCGTTGGCTAACATATCAATAAACGTATAAACATAATAAAATAACATAAAAAAAATGTAACCATATAATAACAACATGTGTGTCATATATGGGGTTAGTGGGTGATAACTTAGTCCAGTCTTGTCAGAAAGATCTGCCGCAGAACCGCTCTGATTGTGGTGTTATGTAAAGTGTTTTTTTAACAACTCTAATGGGACGTATAAAATGTAATATATAAATGTGATACTTGCATTGGACATTCTGCTGGATGTCCTGGATGTAGTTCATTCATCTCTGCCATTTGAGTCTGCTCACCTCTTTTGGAGTGAGTGGTGGTCAGATCAATTCAAGCAAACTGCGTCGCTAAGTTGGTTTCGCAACTGCAAGGTGCGCATTATGCGCCGTTTGTGCTCTTTAATGTTGGGTGGGTGCACGATGGCATCCCGTCCTAACCAGCCGGTTAGAATTCTACATACAGACGCTGGTTGGCATGGTGGCCATGCTTTCTGGGGTGGGGGAGAAGGAATGGTGGGAATGCTACCCCACTTTCAGGCTCGATTTAGATCCTGGATTGTCATATAGAAGTCAAGGTGGGAAGAAGGAAGATAATGGAATGTCGAAATCAAATCGCAAGTAAATGTACATGTAATCTAGGTCGCAAACGCGAATCCTTAGTAAAGGTGTCCATTGAACCTTATACGCGGAGCACTACCGATCCCCGAGAGTATAAAGGTCCTATGGATCTCAGGCGGACGTAACGCGAATTCCTTGCGATGTGAAAGGGTCCTACTTTGAATCGGCTATACGCGAGCTTTATCGATTATCCGAAGTAAAATGTACACTTATCGAGGCTTGCGAACGCCTTATCCTGTTGTGATGAAAGTCTCCATTACAGCCTGTATCGCGACATCGCATCCGCGAGTAATTAAGGTTGTCTGCGAGTGTGTTTACCTTTTTTGAACGCTTGTGAACGCGAAAGTAGCGCGCGTGAGGTAAAATCGATTTTACGAAGAGTTCCTGGTATTGGAACATGCCTCCTCAGACATTTCCCAGGTCCCACTAGCCATTTACATTACGTTACCAGTTAATTTTTAGTTGGATATTGACCTCGAACTATTTTCGAACTATTTGCCTCACCATGACTTTATGGGTCCGTTTTTCGGGAACTTTCAACTTCCAATAGTTCGAAAACGGATCGAACTTTCAAGTTTCGCCCATCTCTAACTCCCAATAAGTTTTTTCTGAAAGAATCTGATTGTAACCAATTCTGATTGGTAAACAATCAGATCTTCAGAAAGACTCAGACAACGTTTAGTATAGAAATCAGATTTCTTATCCAATCAGAATTGGTTACGTATACCAACAGAATTCTTTCTGAACGAATAGAATCTGTATCCAATTATCGAATTTTCGAAAATTTTCGAAACGTGGCCTGAAATAGAAATGCGCGAAGCGGACCGTGTGGAAATTTTTTTTTTTTTTTAAAGTTTCTGGATATATGTCGTGTTCCCAGACCGTTTTTCCCAGGTTCCCAGAGCCATTTGCAGTAAGGTTACATGCTATTTTATCTATATTTATGGCGGCTTTTGCAGATTTTTTTTTTCTCCATTGACTTTAATGGGGTTCGCTGTGGATTTTTAATTTTTAATATTTTTTTTCGAAAGATTCACTTATCCACAGGCAGAAGCAAAGATTTTAGAAGTTTCGCCCGTTTCAAAGGATTGTTGCAGTGTCAGTTATAATCAACTCATATGAACTGTCTGATCTTTGAGAGGGAGGATGTGAGATTAGTTTAAACCCACTGCCACTGTGCCAATAGCGAAGTAAGTTGGAAATAGGTATGTTTTCAGTAATGGCAAGAAGGTTAAACATTAAGAACAAAATGATTCATGATATATAAGTGCATTTGTCACCATGGGACCAGGAGAAAGGAATGAGATTAGAGAATTGCGTAAAAGGTAGAGGTAAAGGTAGATAATGAGGATAAAAGACTGAAATGACAGAGGGCCAGATTTGGAGATTATCTCCCCAGACAACAAGAAGTAAAAAACAAGCAGAAATCAGATGTGTAGTTGGATTAAATTGTGTTATTTTTATTGTGTGTTTTATCATAGAGAAGTTTTTGGTATATGTAATCTCATAACTGCCTACGGTAAAAGGTCCGAACTTCCGCAAATCCTGAAAATTTGAAATTCTAAATCAGCCCTTTGAAAAATGGGAACAATAGACTTAAAAAGCTTTGAATATAAACTGAGGTAACATAGCAACTGATAACTTTTCTGTACATGGCTCTTGGGGACCTGAACAATGTTCGAGGAATACGTACAAATACACAGAACTTGAAATTAAGTACTTCATTTATATGCACGCTACTTTTGAATGAGCTTCCCCTTTGACATGGATAATATTTCTAGAATATTCTATCAGGGAGATTCAATAAAGTTCCTACCGTTAACAATGGTGCTTTTTTTTGCACAACCAATTAATATTATTAACATTTGAAAAGCGAACATCTGATTGGTTTGGGGCAAAATAGCAAAATTTTTTTAATGATACAAACTTTATTGAAAACCATAACAATTTTCAAAACAGACACTATTGTTGTCCTTAATTTGCTATACAAAAGGACTTACACTTGCAATATTTACAAAACTGTGTGCAAGCCCTGAATACTAACACTTATCTGTGATCTGAAAAGTTGGGTTATAGCAAATTTAGAAAAATCTTCAATAGTCAGGCAAAAGGCATTAGCTTGGGTCACACATGTTACGGTAACCGATCCATCTACAGTATGTATAAAACACTTTTGTATATCTGGATGCCACTTAAGGTTAGTCACTAGTGGGAATGTTCTTCTGGTTTCTGAAAGTCGTTACTTGTGAGCCAATATTAGGGAGGGTTTGTAAAAAGAAAATAAAGGGAAAAAAGTAATTAAAACATCCAATGGGTAAAAGTAATAAGTAATGTGCGTAATATGATTTTGACCGTGTTGTATTTTGGTATCTTTATACTGGGGAAAAAAAAATAGGTTATATTGTCCCATACTGGAATCTAATCATTGTATACTTTTTTGTTGATCGTCCCTATTTTATTTAGATGGTCTAATAGGGTGGACTAAACAGAACTATACCTGAGTGTCGACCTTGAACGGCATATTTCCGACAACTCGAACGTTTTAGAACTACCGAACTAACGAACTAGTTGGGTTTCCAAATCGTGGTTGTATTTGATAATTTTTGAAAATCTGCTAATTATGAAATTTGCGTTACATTCGCTAACCTTTGATTTGGGCCATAGCCTCCAAATAACATTTCAGCAATACCCATTGAAGGCAGCGTTTCAGGGAAATAACTGTTGAATGCAACGTTTTCAGTAGATAATCTTTTGAATGTACTTTTCAGCTATAACCTTGATGTAAAGGTGTCGGTGGATTACACCCCAATGTGCATTGCGGCAAATACCCTTGAATGTTCTGTTTCTGTGCTAACCCACGAATGGACTGTTCTTTCTTAAATAAACCCTTGAATTGCCATGTTTCTGTGCGATATCCCTTGGAATTCCATTTCGTCCATAACCCTAAATGTATTGTTCGATTTCAGTAACCCCTCAATGTCTCATTCAGTAACCTCAAATGTAGAGTGGAATCCATCATGACCCGGTCATGGGGGAATGTAGTGTTTAAACGACTTTTTGTGATAAGGATATGTTCCCAAGACCATTCCCAGGGGCCAGAGCACTTTACTAGTTACCATTGCATTTTTTATACTTGTAATTACCTAAAACTTTTCAAAAATGTTCTGCTTACCCTCAGTTAATGTCAGATGTAGCCAGGGAGGGGGTAAATAAAAAGGTCGCCAATACATATGTTGCGATATTATTTTACCTGACCGAGCTCTCAAAGTGACGTACGTGCATCTTGCCAAAACGCCACTCCGATCTATATATAAGTGAGGACTCAACATAGGTCTCAACCACAACATAATCAATACTATTCTACAATTCAGTTTTTGAACCTCACCATATAAACCTGACCCTGCTTTGCAGTGTGTGAACTTTGAAGTAAGTGGGCAATCTGTTTTTAGGGCATAGGTGTATGGGCATTGAGGCTTTAAAAAAGACTGGTGTTTAGCAATTATTGTTGTAGACTGTATAAATAATTGGAGCAATCTCTGTTTTATTTTTTAAATGTTGCCTGAATGTAGTAAATAAACAACTTTTTTTCCTTCTTACTACTATGATAATTAATTAGGTGATCATATAGAAAATCTTTTGGCACTAGCAGGGTTATTCAATAAAATTTCTTATCGTTAAAAATAGTGCTCATTTTGCCCCAACCATCGGATGTTAGCTTCACAAGTTTAAATAATATCTGATGGTTTGGGCAAAATTAGCACCGTTTTTAACAATAATAACTTTTATTGAATCTCCTTTAGGTGTTTAAAATAACTTAGTGGTAAAACAGAGGACGTTTTACATGCTGGCCCCTGTCGAGACTGGGGCCCTAGGCCTAGAGATAATCATCTACTTTCAGTTTACGATGTTCAAAAATCGTCTACTTTCGATTTTTGGAAAATTGTCTTCTTTGATTTTTGATAATCGTCTACTTTTGATTTCGATAACGTCTACTTTTGATTTTCGCAATCATCTACTTTTGATTTTGAAAAACGTCTACTTTCGATTTTCGACAAACAGCTACTTTCTGTTTTTGATGTTCAAATCGGTCCTACTTTTGATTTCTGAAAATTGTCTAC
The DNA here is from genome assembly GCA_019447015.1 of Hymenochirus boettgeri. NCBI lineage: Eukaryota > Metazoa > Chordata > Amphibia > Anura > Pipidae > Hymenochirus > Hymenochirus boettgeri. The sequence continues at coordinate 190,343,952 of CM033472.1, forward strand.
TTTTGATTTTCAAAAATCGTCTACTTTCTATTTTCGATTTCGTAATTGTCTACTCCGATTTTGATGCTCTAAATTGTCTACTTTCGATTTCGATGTTCGAAATTGGCTATTTTCGATGTTCGAGAATTCGTCTACGTTGTGATTTCGATGTTTCGAAAATGTGTCTACTTTGATTTCCGATAATCATCACTTTTGATCTTCTATAAAAACGTCTACTGTCGATTTGAAAACATCTACTTTTGTGATTTTTGAAAATCGTCTATTTTGATTTCGACATCAGCTACTTTCTGTTTTGGATGCTCGTTAATCATCTACTTTTTGATTTTCGAAAATGTCTATTTCGAAGTTTGAAAATCGTCACTTTAAATTTTTGAAAATCGTCTACTTTCGATTTTTTGATAATCCTCTACTTTCGATTTTCGATAATCACTACTTTCTGTTTTGTTTTCGAAAATCGTCTACTTTTGATTTTTGATTTTCCGAAAATTGTCTACTTCGATTTTCAAAAATCGTCTCCTTTCGATTTTCGATGTTTCGAAAATTGTCTACTCTCGGTTTTTGATGCTCTAAAATTGTCTACCTTCAATTTTCGACGTTCGAAATTGGGCTACTTTCGATTTTTGAAATAGTCTACTTTCGATTTTGATAATGTCCTACTTCGATAATCGTCTACTTTTGTTTTTCGAAAATCAGCTAATTTCTGTTTTTGATGTTCAAAATCGTCTACTTTTGATTTTTGATTTTCGAAAATTGTCTACTTTCGATTTTCAAAATCTCTTCTTATTTTCGATGTTCGAAAAATTGTCTACTCTCGATTTTTGATGCTCTAAAATTGTCTACTTTTTGATTTTCAATGTTCAAAAATTGTCTACTTCCATTTTTTGAAATCGTCTACTTTCGATTTTGATAATTGTCTACTTTCGATTTTCGAATTCCCGTTAATCTGGAGTTCTAAAAATTTCATCGGGACTATCGAACCTTAGATTCGATTTGAAACTGGGTTCTATTCTACACCAACATACATCTCTATCAGGACTAGCACTAGATTTTGATGGTTTACAATAGATTGTTAGATGATCAGTCCAACCAATCTTAATGAAGCTACTCTGATTAACCAGCGCACCATGTTCTGTTCTAATAGGGAGAACAGAACAATATGCAGCACTTTGTGTCACTTTTATGGTGTTAGTTGCGCGTGCACCCGCTCGTGTGCGCTGCTACCAACGCAAAAGGCTTTGTCCCAATTGGTTGCCCAAGCAATGGCCAAGCTCTCTACTGCTGTCCTCTCATTGCACATGTGGTGAAGGCTGGAGGAAAGTCTCAAATATCAGCAGAGCTGACTTACAGATGTTCAAAAGCTGGAAGGTCCATCTTTCGGGAAACATTACTGGTGAACCCAGTATCAAACTGAAAAGCAGAGAAAGAGGTATGGGATGTGTTAAAATTGTGTCATATGTCTATGCAAAGTGTGCAGCTACCTGATGTTTTCTTACCAAATTATTATCCATTAAAAATACACTTGATATTGGTGCAAATCACTAGCCTAGGTTAACTTTGCAGTGTCCACCAGCCCAATTGTGGTTAAAATTTTTTTTCTCTTTGTTATTTAATGCTATTAAACCATTACACATGACTAAAAACATTAATGGTCAACTCCACTGTAAAAAATGTACTATTCAAAAATGAAAAGTACCCAGAAGTCTTACCTATTCTACCCTCCCAATATTGTTTCATTGAGGAACATAAGCCTGTCCAGTTTTTCATCTGTAGAAAATAGTTTTTCCATACTGCCAGGGTACCCCGGGCCTTTTTTGTATTAAAGTTGAAAAGCTGAATTATTTGGGGAGGTAGGAATCTTTAATCCTTCCTCCCTGCACCAAGTTATTTTAATTTAAACAGTTTTTTTAAAAAAATATCTTTATATTGCACTATATTCTTTAAACTTTAATTGTATGTGAGTTATTTCCCTTAGTAGCTTGTGAGAGCTCTCATTCATCCAGGTCATGGTATATCGTGTTTTCAATTAGATCAACTGGACTTGAAGTTAAGTTCTTGAAGACGTTTCGCTAGTCATCCGACGGCTTTCTCAATTCAGTCTTTATTTTCACATAAATGGCCTCCTTCACAACTCTCTTGAACCAGTCACGTTTCTTTTGTCCAAATATTTTAACAATGTTTATGTGAAAAAAAGAAACCAAGCCTAAATAGAGTGGGGGGTTCAACATCAACTGTCTCGCCATGTACACCTTACTCTGGGTGTTCCTATAACACCTCTTAGCCACTATCCAACATCACACCCTTAACACCTGGCTGTGATATACTAATTGGGATTTCCCAGGGTACATAATTGCCACAGATTCTTGTACAAGTCATCTGAATTGAGAAAGCCAGTTGGATGACTAGCAAACGCCTTCAAGAACTAAACTTCAAGTTCAGTTGATCTAATTGAATACAACAGATATTCCCTTACTAGCATAATGTTTTAATTTTGCACAATTTGAAATTGATTTGCCATTATTGTCAAGCAAATCTCCATATCCTACAGACTGATTGTATGTACGTGTTACCCCAGATCATTTTTCAGTAGAGAAACCTGAACACGTGTTTGACCCGAACGTTTAATAATTTGTACAAACTTGAACTCCCCTTGACTTCTAATGGTCTATTTCCAGATTTTTTTGAAATTCTGAAAATCAAAAATTGGAACTTGCCGCTTTCAAAACATCTCTATTTGTAAATGTATGGGAATATTGATTTTAGGCACTGTTGCTTAAAATAGCCTCCTATTGCAATCATTATTAAAAACTAAAAACCTTTACGGATAATACACAATTAAGGACTGGATTTACATTGCTGAAGCTTATAGGCACAAATGGTCTGGAGCCCTTTCCCCACCCCTTGACATAGACCACAACCCCAATCTACACCCCATTTTACTTAAAGGGAAGGAAAACAGACTATATTTGTTGAAATTTGAGAATTGCAAAACAAATGTTGTTATTTAAACGCTAACTGTGTCAGATGCTTATAAAAATAGGTGCTCTGCAAATTAAGTAGGGGAGAGATTGCAAGCCGCCTCTGCACTCTCAGTCATCCCTAGGCACCTGCCTAGTGTGCCTAATGATAAATTTGTCCATGTACACAATGTACAAAATTTTCCCTAAACATTTTAAAGGATGCTAAAATGAATCTAATAAAGAATGGAGCTTCGCTTGGAGATAAACATCTATAACACATGAATAACCTTTGTCTGTTTAATACTGTTAGTAAGCTACATACACAGATCACTGTTGTGTAGGTGGCATTAGTAATATCCTTGGTTGAAGCTTCCGTAATGGTTTAGAATTTAAGTACATATAAAATAACATATCAATTTTAACAGCTTATGCAAATCAAGACTAACACATGGACGATGTAACTTTTTTGGGTTAGTCTGTTTTAACATTCAGTCCAAAAAAGTAAATTGGTAATTGCTTCTTTAAGTAGCTACATAATATTTTTTAAGGCTGCACCCCTTCCTTTCAACCATGGGACTTTGATCTTACCCGATGATCTATAACATGGAACCTCCTCCTCTGCTGCTGACCTTTGATATTGCACCACAGCTGACTGAAAGGATTGTGAAATGGAGTAGTTTTATACCCAGTGTTCTTTTGTCAGCCCTCCAGTTCATTACCCTGTGTTGCCAGCCTTCCCAATTCATTACCCTTTGTTGCCAGCCCTCCTGTTCATTACCCTGCGTTGTCAGTGCTCCAGTTTTATTCCGCTGTGTTGTCAGCCCTCCAGTATTCAGTTTTTGTGTTGTCAGCCCTCCAGTTCATTACCCGGTTAACATTCCTGTGTGTGACAATGGTGCAGTTGGTGCAAGCTATTCACCAGATGCTTCATGGCTCCTATTATGCATTTACAGTATTAATGCCAGCTGATGTAATCATTAATCACATATGGTAATCACACGTCTGTGATTAAGGATACATTGAATTGAGCAGCCACATATGTGCAACAAAGGGACTTTGGGTCCACAAAAAAGCAACGGTTGACACTTTCTGATTAAGGGGGTAGCTCTGTTGTATACTACATTGATTATATATATATATATATATATATTATATAGGTACGTATACTCCTTGGGACCTGCACACTTGCTGTGTAAATCATAGCCCCGGTGCTTCAAAGCATGAATATATAAACAGCTATTAAAGAAAGCCTTGTGGGACTTGTATCCAACAACAGTTTTAAGAAGATCTACTCGTTTCGGCAAAACTACGCGCGTCTATCCTGAGGACGGCCTAAGTTTCGACAACCATAGCTGTTCTTATTGTAAACTGTTGTTCGGATACAAAACCCATGAGTGCTTTCTTTGATAGCTGTTTATATATTATCTAGATAGATCCTCCATGTGTCCCACACTCGTGCTGTGCACTTCAATTTCCTCGGTGCTTTCCAAGTAAAAGCAATTTTAATATTTTACCTGCAACAAGCGCTACGAGTGATCCTCTATGGAATCCAGTAATATAATATATATATATATATATATATATATATATGAAGGAAAAAATGTCACTCACGGGTCTTTTGACAAAAACAGCTTTTATTGTACAATCACATCTACGCGTTTCAGCCCAATGTGCGAGCCGTCATCAGGATGCAAACAATCCACAGTGTATAGTCCCATTTTATAGCCATCCCCAACAACACTCCCCACCCACCATGTGTGAATCCCAGCGTGCACATGAACCCAATCAGTAATTAAAATCCTTGTGGAACAATTTAAAAACAGACTCAATGAACACACATATGAGAGAGAATCACAGTGTAACAGATAAATAAATATATCCAAATCTCATACCATAAAAGATCACATAAATACATAGATAACCATGTATACAAGCCGAATAAATCCCCTAAAACCAATAATAGTAGGGAATCATAAAAGGATATAGTGGGTCATAAAAAGCAATGTAGCGAAACTGCTCATTCAGCACTAGGGGATAGTGTCTGTAACCTTATATCCACCTCCTGCCTCTCTTTGTAACAGTAACTTGTCCTTGTCAACAAATGGACCCAACTTTCACAACCAGGCCATCTATTATCATGCACTGAAGGCTTGACTGGATGTGCCATCTTCTTAAAATGCCTGGCAACCGCACAGTCACCAATTTTATTGGCAACAACTTTTTCATTCGCTTGTAATGCATTTCTAATGGACGCACGATGATTAGCCATGCATTCCTTAAACATGGTTTTTGTTTTCCCAATATATACATGCCACATGGAAACAATGAAATAGATACAATATCGGCTAGTTACACACTAAATCTCTGATTAATGGCTATCTTGGTACCATCCCTAGTGTGCAAAATATTGACCGGACACCATGGAACTGCATGAGGCAATTAGGGCATCGAAAACACCCTGTCTCTTTTTGGATGGCCATATCCCATGCGGGGGTAAAACATCTTTTTTCATCTTAGCTTATCCGTGCACACCAATAGGTCAGATAAATTATCCCCCTCTTATATGTGTGTCGTATGCTTGTATTCTTAATCATTTCCCACCGTCGATTATCACCTCCCTCAATGACCACTCTGGGGGGTGTAAATAGTACAAAAATCAATGGTCGCCCTTCTGGAACCACTCATTTGTTTAACATCATTTTGGGGTGAGTGATACTCGGACAAGTGTAGCCTTAGCCCTATTTAACTGATGGAGAAGTAAGTCAGACCTGTAACCCCTATTACAGAATCTATGAAACATATCATCAAGTTGGACATCTGCTGTCGACCTGTCACTATTATTGCGTAAAATTCTCAAGAAACGGGCTGTAGCAATACCATATTTCGACCTCTCAGGGTGACAACTGGTGCCATACAAGACAGAATTTTTGTCAATCCGGTTTCCCTAATAGAGTAGTGCCATACCCATCTCAGTCTTAAAGATCTTTAGATCTAGGAACTGATTTCCCTGGACCCACATACTAGTTAATTTTATAGGGGAGTCCAATCTGTTTAAAAACCGGCCACGAAATCTATAGCCCCCTGCGCGTACCCTCCATACAAAAATCAGATCATCAATATATCCGCCTGTACAGTAATGCAAATTTTCTTAACAATGATCTATATGTGATCTTCGAACATAAGCATGTACAATTGGCCAGGACGGGCCGACATTCGACCCCATCGCCGTACCAACCCCTCTGGGCATAGTATCTGTCATCATGGCCAAAATAATTGTTACCAATATAAATCGCAGAGGTCAATCAGAAACTCAACAGGTGGATGTCTATGTCCAATTTCAAATAATGCTTCCTACATGCCTCTATGCCATCCTCCTGCGGATATACCGTGTAGAGGCTGCTACATCGCAACTGAAAAAATAACATCATCCTAGAACATGTCAATGGAGTTCAACATATCTATCAAATGTCGACTATCCCTTATGTAGGAGAGCATAGTTTTAACCGCCGGTTGCAGAAAACTGTCGATAAATTCGGCCCACGGTCTAAATAATGACCCATAAGACGAACAATGGCCTACCCGGAGGTGATGTCAAACTTTTATGTACCTTGGGTAAGGTGTATATGAAGGGCACCTAGGAAAGTTTAGTAGTAGAAACCTAATTGAGACTCGGTAATCCAACCCATGTTTCTTGCAATAGCCAGTCTTTCATCCAACTGTACCTTTAGAACTCCTGTTGGATCACTACCCAATAACTCATATACATTGCCATCTTGTAACTGAGACAATATTCATGGCTCATAATACTCACGGTCCAAAGCACGATCGATCCACCTTGTCAGCCGCCCTGATAATAAGATTCTTATCAGATCTTAACGTCTCGATAGCCTGTCTCTCCACCACGGTAAGATTATCATATCCACCAGTATTACGATAGATAAATCCTTAGCATCCAAACTTACCAAGTTTTGGAATGTCTTAATGGAAGCCGGCGTATTGGGGGGATCGAAGTGCCTCTGGACCTAAAAGGATCAAACACACACATATTAGTATCATGACAAACAGGTTGATCTTTGAAAAAATCTTTGATTTTCAGGGTCCGTTGGAATTTAAATAAGTCCAATTCAAAGCCAAAGAATCAAATTTAACCGTGGGTATGAAGGACAATCCCCTCTGAAGCAATTTGGATTCCCCTACCGTAAGGCATGCTACTCAAATTGATACTATTGTCTCCTTGGGGTCCCGGGTGGTCGACCTCTTCCTCTTGTACCGCCCCCGTCTGGTATACGCTCTCTCCGGTGGCCCCCCCTGATCGGGTAGTAACCCAGAAAAAGAAGAAGGAGAAGATCTCATCACCTCTCCCCCCGACCCATCATTCAAAGGCTCATCACTGTCGGTATTAGCTGAATCGCCCGAGGTACAAGGGTATCCCTTGGTTTCCTCATATAACGGTAAGGTGTGTCGTCTACGTCTCCTAGGGCCTTGCTCACCCACCAACCATCCAAAACCTGTTTGTCCTGTAATCTTGTTCTACATTCAAGAATTTATTTTGTTTAAATGCAATTAATCAGTCTTGTATTTATCAGTTTGATCACTAAGTTTTTTAAGCCAGTCGATTTTTTCCTGCTTTAGAATATCCAAATGCCGGTTTTCAAAAGCTCAATCTCGCTCCTAACTGTAGCCAATTCTTAGTAGACTGTTCTATTACTAGTAACATCAGGTCATATGCACACTTATTTAAAATTCCGCCCAGCGGACACAAAACTCACGACATTGCGTCCAATGGTCGCGTGTTGCGTTACCCGATTCGTTTGGAGCGGTGATAATCCGACAGGTAAGCTCCATGTAGGAAGAAGTCCGTCTCACGCTTCTTCAATTTTAACAATCCAAATAGATATCCTTAGCCGGCATCTCCAGATTACAGGTCGAACGCTGAAAAGAATTCTGGTCGCATCTGCTTGTGAATAGGAAAAGCTCCTTTCAACACTTCTTCCATCGGCACAATTCCGGGATCCTCCATGATGAACGCAGTAATGTCGTCAGAGGGTATTATCGTCAGGGTGCTCCACCACACTATATATGGAAATCACAAACAGGTAAGCACACCTTTCATTTAAACAGCAGCCCGGGTGTCCATCAAAAAGCATATATGAAGAAAGATGTCACTCACGGGTCTTTTGACGAAAACAGCTTTTTATTGTACAATCCATCTACGCGTTTCAGCCCAATGTGCAGCCGTCATCAGGATGCAAACAACCACAGTGTATAGTCCCATTTTATATAGCCATCCCCATAAACACTCCCCCACCCACCAGGTGTGAATCCCAGCGTGAACATGAACCCAATCAAGTAATTAAAATCCTTGTGGAACAATTTAAAAACAGACTCAATGACACACACATATGAGAGAATCACAGTGTAACAGATAAATAAATATATCCAAATCTCATACCATAAAAAGATCACATAAATACATATAACCATGGTATCCAAGCCGAATAAATACCCCTAAAAACCATAAATAGTAGGGAATCATAAAAGGATATAGTGGTCATAAAAGCAATGTAGCGAAAACTGCTCATTCAGCCCACTAGGGGATAGTGTCTGTAACCTGTATATCCACCTCGAGAGGCGAGGTGGATATCCAGGTTACAGACAGTTTTCTGCAACTGGCGGTTAAAACTATGCCCTCCACTACGGGATAGTCGACATTTGAAGATATGTTGACTCATTGACATGTTCTATGGATGATGTTATTTTTTTCAGTTGCATGTAAGCAGCCTCTACACGTTAATTCCGCAGGAGGATGGCATAGAGGCAGGTAGAATGCTATTGGAAATTGGACATAGACATCCCCTGTTGTTTCTTGATGACCTCTTGCGATTTATATTGTGTAAACAATTATTTTGGCCATGATGACAGATACTATGCCCCGAGGGTTGGTACGGCGATGGGGTCGAATGTCGGCCCGTCCTTGGCCATTTGTACATGCTTATGTTCGAAAGAACCATATAGATCCTATTGTTAAGAATTTGCATTACTGTACAGGCGATATATTGATGATCTGATTTTTGTATGGAGAGTACCAGCAGGGGCTATAGATTTCGTGCCGGTTTAAACAGATTGGACTCCCCTATAAAATTAACTATGTCGATGGGTACCAGGGAAATCGAGTTCCTAGATCTAAAGATCTTTAAGACTGAGATGGGTATTGGCACTCTCTATATAGGAAACCGATTGACAAAAATTCTGTCTTTATGGCACCAGTTTTTCACCCTGAGAGTTCGAAATATGGTATTGCTTACAGCCAGTTCTTGAGAATTTTACGCAATAATAGTGACAGGTCGACAGCAGATGTCCAACTTGATGATATGTTTCATAGATTCTGTAATAGGGGTACACGTCTGACTTACTTCTCCATCAGTTAAATAGGGCTAAGGCTACACTTTTTCCGAGTACACTCACCCCAAAAATGATGTTAAACAAATGAGTGTTCCAGAAGGGCGACCATTGATTTTTGTACTATTTACACCCCCCCAGAGTGGTCATTGAGGGAGGTGATTAATCGACGGTGGGAAATGATTACTCGTGACAAATCCTTGCCCTTTAAGAATACAAGCATACGACACACATATAGAGAGGGGATAATTTTATCTGACCTATTGGTGTGCACGATATGCTAGAATGAAAAAAGATGTTTTACCACCCCCGCATGGGATATGGCCATCCAAAGAGACATGGGTGTTTTCGATGCCCTAATTGCATCACATGCAGTTCCATGTTGTCCGGTCAATATTTTGCACACCCTAGGGATGGTACCAGATAGCCATTAATCAAGATTTACGTGTACTAGCCGATATGTGATCTATTTCATTGTCTGCCCATGTGGCATGTATTATATTGGAAAAAAAAAAACAATGTTTAAGAACGCATGGCTAATCATCGTGCGTCCAGAGATTTACGTGTACTAGCCGTATATGTGATCTATTTCATTGTTCTGCCCATGTGGCATGTATTATATTGGAAACAAAACAATGTTTAAGGAACGCTGGCCTAATCATCGTGCGTCCATTAGAAATGCATTACAAGCGAATGAAAAAGTTGTTGCCAATAAATTTGGTGACCTGGCGGTTGCCAGGCATTTTAAGAAGATGGCACATCCACTGTCAAGCCTTCGGTGCATGATAATAGATGGCCTGGTTGGTGAACAGTTGGTCCATTTGTTGACAAGGACAAGTTACTGTTACAAGAGAGGCAGAGGTGATATACAGGTTACAGACACTGTTCCCCTAGGGCGAATATATATATATATATATATATATATATATATATATATATATGAAGGAAAAAGATGTCACTCACGGGTCTTTTGACGAAAACAGCTTTTTATTGTACAATCACATCTACGCGTTTCAGCCCAATGTGCGAGCCGTCATCAGGATGCAAACAATCCACAGTGTATAGTCCCATTTTATAGCCATCCCCATACAACACTCCCCACCCACCATGTGTGAATCCCAGCGTGCACATGAACCCAATCAAGTAATTAAAATCCTTGTGGAACAATTTAAAAACAGACTCAATGAACACACATATGAGAGAGAATCACAGTGTAACAGATAAATATATATATCCAAATCTCATACCATAAAAGATCACATAAATACATAGATAACCATGGTATACAAAGCCGAATAAATACCCCTAAAAACCAATAAATAGTAGGGAATCATAAAAGGATATAGTGGGTCATAAAAAGCAATGTAGCGAAAACTGCTCATTCAGCCCACTAGGGGACAGTGTCTGTAACCTGTATATCCACCTCGCCTCTCTTTGTAACAGTAAAATTGTTGCCTGAAGGTAGTAATAAAACAACTTTTTCCTTCTTACTACTATGATAATTGATTAGGTGATCATATAGAAAATCTTTTGGCACTAGCAGGGTTATTCAAATAAAATTTCTTATCGTTAAAAATAGTGCTCATTTTGCCCCAACCAATCGCTGGTTAGCTTTCAAAGTTAAATAATATCTGATGGTTTGGGCAAAATTAGCACCGTTTTTTAACAATATTTTTGATATTGAATCCTCCTTTAGGTGTTTAAAATAACTTAGTGGTAAAACAGAGGACGTTTTACATGCTGCCCCTGTCGGACTGGGCCCTAGGCCTGGATAATCACTACTTTTCAGTTTACGATGTTCAAAATCGTCTACTTTCGATTTTTGGAAAATTGGCTTCTTTTGATTTTTGATAATCGTCTACTTTTGATATTCGATAAACGTCTACTTTGATTTTCGACAATCATCTACTTTTGATTTTTGGAAAACGTCTACTTTCGATTTTTCGACAAACAGCTACTTTCTGTTTTTGATGTTTCGAAATCGTCTACTTTTGATTTCTAAAATTGTCTACTTTTGATTTTCAAAAATCGTCTACTTTCTATTTTCGATTTCGTAATTTGTCTACTCCGAATTTTGGATGCTCTAAATTGTCTACTTTCGATTTCGATGTTCGAAAATTGGCTAATTTCGATGTTCGAGTAATCTCGTCTACTTTTGATTTTCGATGTTCGAGATTGTCTACTTTTGATTTCCGACTAATCATCTACGTTTGATATCCTATAAAACAGTCTACTTTCGATTTTTGAAAATCATTACTTTTTGATTTTTGAAATCGTCTAATTTTGATTTTCGACATCAGCTACTTTCTGTTTTTGATGCTCGTTAATCATCTACTTTTGATTTCGAAAATTGTCTACTTCGGAAATTTTGAAAATCGTCTACTTAAATTTTTGAAAATCGTCTACTTTCGATTTTTTGTATAATCCTCTACTTTCGATTTTCGATAATCACTACTTTCTGTTTTTGATTTTCGAAAATCGTCTACTTTTGATTTTTGATTTTCGAAAATTGTCTACTTCGATTTTCAAAAATCGTCTACTTTCGATTTTTCGATGTTTCGAAAATTGTCTACTCTCCGGTTTTTGATGCTCTAAAATTGTCTACCTTCAATTTTCGACGTTCGAAAATTGGCTACTTTCGATTTTTGAAAATAGTCTACTTTCGATTTTCGATAATGTCACTTTGATTCGATAATCGTCTACTTTTGTATTTTCGAAAATCAGCTAATTTCTGTTTTTTATGTCAAAATCGTCTACTTTTGATTTTTGATTTTCGAAAATTGTCTACTTTCGATTTTCAAAATCGTCTTTCGTTTTCGATTTCGAAAATTGTCTACTCTCGATTTTGATGCTCTAAAATTGTCTACTTTTGATTTGTCAATGTTCGAAAATTGTCTACTTCCATTTTTTGAAATCGTCTACTTTCGATTGGATAATTGTTACTTGTCGATTTTCGAATTCCCGTTAAATTCTGGAGTTCTAAAAATTTCATCGGGACTTTCGAAACCTCTAGATTCGATTTGAAACTGGGTTCTATTCTACACCAACATTCATCTCTAATCAGGACTAGCACTAGATTTTGATGGTTACAATAGATTGTTAGATGATCAGTCCAACCAATCTTAATGAAGCTACTCTGAATTAACCAGGCACCATGTTCTGTTCTATAGGGAAACGAACAATATGCAGCACTTTGTGTCACTTTTATGGTGTTAGTTGCGCGTGCACCCGCTCGTGTGCGCTCGATACCAACGCAAAGGCTTTGTCTCCAATTGGTTGCCTGCAAGCAATGTGCCAAGCTCTCTACTTGCTGTGGCCTCATCATTGCACTTGTGTGATGCTGAGGAAAGTCTCAAATATCAGCAGAGCTACTTAACAGATTCAAAAGCTGGAAGGTCCATCTTTCGGGAAACATTACTGGTGAACCCAGTATCAAACTGAAAAGCAGAGAAAGAGGTATGGGATGTGTTAAATTGTGTCATATGTCTATGCAAAGTGGTGCAGCTACCTGATGTTCTTGCTTACCAAATTAATTCCATTAAAAAATACACTTGATATTTGTGCAAATCACTAGCCTAGGTTCTAAACTTTTGCATGTCCACCAGCCCAATTGTGTTAAATGTTTTTTCTCTTTGTTATTTAATGCTATTAAACCATTAACATGACTAAAAACATTAATGGTCAACTCCACTGTAAAAAATGTACTATTCAAAATGAAAAGTACCCAGGAAGTATTAACCTATTCCTACCTCCCAATATTGTTTCATTGAGGAACAATTAGCCTGTCCATTTTTCATCTGTAAAATATGTTTTCACTACTGCCAGGTTAGCCCCCTGGGCCTTTTTTGTATTAAAGTTGAAAAGCTAGTAATTATTTGGGAGGTAGGAATCTTTAATCCTTCCTCCCTGCACCAAGTTATTTTAATTTAAACAGTTTTTTTAAAAAAATAATCTTTATATTGCACTATAGTTCTTTAAAACTTTAATTGTATGTAGTTATTTCCCTTAGTAGCTTGTGAAGGCTCTCATTCATCCAGGTCATGGTATATCTGTTGTATTCCAATTAGATCAACTGGACTTGAAGTTAAGTTCTGAAGACGTTTCGCTAGTCTTCCGACTGGCTTTCTCAATTCAGTCTTTATTTTCACATAAATGGCCTCCTTACACACTCTCTTGAACCAGTCACGTTTCTTTTGCCAATATTTTAACAATGTTTATGTGAAAAAAAGAAACCAAGCCTAAATAAGGTGGGGGGGTTCAACATCAACTGTCTGCCATGTACACCTTACTCTGGGTGTTCCTATAACACCTCTTAGCCACTATCCCAATCACACCCTTAACACCTGGCTGTGATTAACTAATTGGGATTTTTCCAGGGTACATAATTGCCACAGATTCTTGTACAAGTCATTCTGAATTGAGAAAGCCAGTTGGATGACTAGCGAAACGCCTTCAAGAACTAAACTTCAAGTTCAGTTTGATCTAATTGAATACAACAGATATTCCCTTACTAGCATAATTTTTTTAATTTGCACAATTTGAAATTGTTTTGCCATTATTGTCAAGCAAATCTCCATATCCACAGCCTGATTGTATACGTGTTACCCCAGATCATTTTTCAGTAGAGAAACCTGAACACGTGTGTTGACCCGAACGTTTAATAATTTGTACAAACTTGAACTCCCCTTGACTTCTAATGGTCTATTTCCAGATTTTTTTGAAATTCTTGAAAATCAAAAATTGGAACTTGCCGCTTTCAAACATCTCTATTTGAAAATGTATGGGAAATTGATTTTAGGCACTGTTGCTTAAAATAGCCTCCTATTGCGAATCATTATTAAAAACTATAACCTTTACAGATAATACACAATTAAGGACGGATTTACATTGCTGAAGCTTATGGCACAATGGTCTGAGCCCTTATCCCCACCCCTTACATAGACCACAACCCCAATCTACACCCATTTTACTTAAAGGGAAGAAAACAACTATATTTTGTTGAAATTTGAGAATTGCAACAAATGTGTTATTTAAAACTGCTAACTGTGTCAATGCTTATTAAAATATGATGCTCTGCAAATTAAGGGGGAGAGATTCAAGCCGCCTCTGCACTCTCAGTCATCCCTAGGCACCTGCCTAGTGTGCCTAATGATATTGGTCCATGTACACAATGTACAAAATTTTCCCTAAACATTTTAAAGGATGCAAAAATGAATCTAATTAAGAAAAGAATGGAGCTTCGCTTGGAGATAAACATCTATAACACTGAAATACATTTGTCTGTTTAATACCTGTTAGTAAGCTACATACACAGATCACTGTTGTGTAGGTGGCATTAGTAATTCCTTGGTTGAAGCTTCCAGTAATGGTTTAGAATTTAAGTACATATAAATACATATCAATTTTAACAGCTTATGCAAATCAATGACATCCACATGGCCGATGTAACTTTTTTGGTTAGTCTGTTTTAAAATTCAGTCCAACAAAAGTAAATTTGGTAATTGCTTCTTTAAGTAGCTACATAATATGTTTAAGGCTGCACCCCTTCCTTTCAACCATGGGAACTTTGATCTATACCGTGATCTATAACATGGGAACCTCTCCTCTGCTGCTGACCTTTGATATTGGCACCACAGCTTGACTGAAAGGATTTGTAAATGGGAGTAGTTTATACCCAGTGTTCTGTTGTCAGCCCTCCTTTCATTACCCTGTTTTGCCACCTTCCATTTCATTACCCTTTGTTGCCAGCCCTCCTGTTCATTACCCTGCGTTGTCAGTGCTCCAGTTATTACGCTGTGTTGTCGCCCTCCGTTTCATTAGTTTGTGTTGTCAGCCCTCCAGTTCATTACCCTATAACAATTCCTGTGTGTGTGACAATGGTGCAGTTTGGTGCAAGCTATTCACCAGATGCTTCATGCTCCTATTATGCATTTACTATTTAATGCCAGCTGATGTAATTCATTAATCACTATGGGTAACACGTCTGTGATTAAGATACATTGAATTGAGCAGCCACATATGTGCAACAAAGGGACTTTGTGTCACACAAAAAAGCAACGGTTGACACTTTCTGATTAAGGGGTAGCTCTGTTTTATACTACATTATATATATATATATATTATATAATATATAGTAACGTATACTCTGGGACCTGCACACTTGCTGTGTAAATCAATCGCCCCGGTGCTTTCACAGCATGAATATATAAACAGCTATTAAGAAAGCACTTGTGGGACTTGTATCCAAACAACAGTTTAGAAGATCTACTCGTTTCGGCAAAACTTACGCCGCCGAATCCTGAGGACGCCTAAGTTTCGACGAAACGCATAGCTGTTCTTATTGTAAACTGTTGTTCGGATACAAACCCATGAGTGCTTTCTTGATAGCTGTTTATATATATCTTAGATAGATCCTCCATGTTGTCCCACACTCGTGCTGTGCACTTCAATTTGCCTCGGTGCTTTCAAAAGTAAAAGCAATTTAAATATTTACCTGCAACAAGCGCTAGACAGTGATCCTTCTATGGAATCCAGTATATATATATATATATATATAATTAATATATAATATATATGAAGGAAAAAATGTCACTCACGGGTCTTTTGACAAAAACAGCTTTTTATTGTACAATCACATCTACGCGTTTCAGCCCAATGTGCGAGCCGTCATCAGGATGCAAACAATCCACAGTGTATAGTCCCATTTTATAGCCATCCCCATACAACACTCCCCACCACCATGTGTGAATCCCAGCGTGCACATGAACCCAATCAAGTAATTAAAATCCTTGTGGAACAATTAAAAACAGACTCAATGAACACACATATGAGAGAGAATCACAGTGTAACAGATAAATAAATATATCCAAATCTCATACCATAAAAGAATCCATAAATCAATATAACCATGGTATACAAAGCCGAATAAATACCCCTAAAAACCAATAATAGTAGGGAATCATAAAAGGATATAGTGGGTCATAAAAAGCAATGTAGCGAAAACTGCTCATTCAGCCCCTAGGGGATAGTGTCTGTAACCTGTATATCCACCTCGCCTCTTTTGTAACAGTAACTTGTCCTTGTCAAACAAATGGACCCAACTGTTCACCAACCAGGCCATCTATTATCATGCACTGAAGGCTTGACAGTGGATGTGCCATCTTCTTAAAATGCCTGGCAACCGCCAGTCACCAAATTTATTGGCAACAACTTTTTCATTCGCTTGTAAATGCATTTCTAATGGACGCACGATGATCGGCCATGCATTCCTTAAACATGTTTTTTTGTTTTCCCAATATAATACATGCCACATGGAAGACATGAAATAGATCACATATCGGCTAGACACGTAAATCTCTGATTAATGGCTATCTTGGTACCAATCCCTAGGGTGTGCAAAATATTGACCGACAACATGGAACTGCATGTGAGGCAATTAGGGCATCGAAAACACCCATGTCTCTTTTTGGATGGCCATATCCCATGCGGGTATAAACATCTTTTTTCATCTTAGCTATATCCGTGCACACCAATAGGTCAGATAAATATCCCCTCTCTTATATGTGTGTCTTATGCTTGTATTCTTAATCATTTCCACCGTCGATTAATCACCTCCCTCAATGACCCACTCTGGTGGGTTGTAAATAACAAAAATCAATGGTCGCCCCTTCTGGAACCACTCCTTTTTTTAACATCATTTTTGGGGTGAGTGATACTCGGACAAAGTGTAGCCTTAGCCCTATTTAACTGATGGAGAGTAGTCAACCTGTAACCCCTATTACAGAATCTATGAAACATATCTTCAAGTTGGACATCTGCTGTCGACCTTCACTATTATTGCGTAAAATTCTCAAAACTGGCTGTAAGCAATACCATATTTCGCCTCTCAGGGTGGACAACTGGTGCCATACAAGACAAATTTTTGTCAATCGGTTTTCCTATATAAGTAGTGCCAATACCCATCTCAGTCTTAAAGATCTTTAGATCTAGGAACTCGATTTCCCTGGTACCCATCGACATAGTTAATTTTATAGGGGAGTCCAATCTGTTTAAAACCGGCACGAAATCTATAGCCCCCTGCTGCGTACCTCTCCATACAAAAATCAGATCATCAATATATCGCCTGTCCAGTAATGCAAATTCTTAACAATATGATCTATATGTGATCTTGAACATAAGCATGTACAATTGGCCAAGGACGGGCCGACATTCGCCCCTTCGCCGTACCAACCCTCTGGGCATAGTATCTGTCATCATGGCCAAAATAATTGTTACACAATAAATCGAAAGGTCAATCAAGAACTCAACAGGTGGATGTGCTATGTCCAATTTCCAATAATGCATTCCTACGATCCCTATGCCATCCTCCTGCGGAATTACCGTGTAGATAGCCTTCTACATCGCAACTGAAAAAAATAACATCATCCATAGAACATGTCAATGAGTTCAACATATCTATCAAATGTCGACTATCCCTTATGTAGGAGAGCATAGTTTTAACGCCGCCGGTGCAGAAAACTTCGATAAATTCGGCCACCAGGTCTAAATAATGACCCATAAGAAACAATGGCCACCCGGAGGTGATGTCAAACTTTTATGTACCTTGGGTAAGGTGTATATGAGAGGGCACCTAGGAAGTTAGTAGTGAGAAAACCTAATTGAGACTCGGTAATCCAACCCATGTTTCTTGGCAATAGCCAGTCTTTCATCCAACTGTACCTTTAGAACTCCTGTTGGATCACTACCCAATAACTCATATACATTGCCATCTTTGTAACTGAGACAATAATTCATGGCTCATAATACTCACGGTCCAGAAGCACGATCGATCCACCTTGTCACGCCCCCTGATAATAGATTCTTATCAAATCTTAACGTCTCGATAGCCTGTCTCTCCACCACGGTAAGATTATCATATCCACCAGTATTACGATTAGAATAATCCTTAGCATCCAACTTACCAAGTTTTGGAATGTCTTAATGGAAGCCGGCGTATTGGGGGGATCGAAAGTGCCTCTGGACCTAAAAGGATCAAAACACACACATATTAGTATCATGACAAACAGGTTGATCTTTGAAAAAACTCTTGATTTCAGGGTCCGTTGGAATTTAATAAGTCCAATTCAAAGCCAAAGGAATCAATTAACCGTGGGTAATGAGGACAATCCCCTCTGAAGCATTTGGTTC
This sequence comes from Hymenochirus boettgeri, assembly GCA_019447015.1. Classification (NCBI taxonomy): domain Eukaryota; kingdom Metazoa; phylum Chordata; class Amphibia; order Anura; family Pipidae; genus Hymenochirus; species Hymenochirus boettgeri. The sequence continues at coordinate 190,362,494 of CM033472.1, forward strand.
CCCTACCGTAAGCAATGCTTACTCAAATTGTATACTATTGTCTCTTGGGGTCCCGCGGTGGTCACCTCTTCCTCTTGTACCGCCCCCGTCTGGTATAACGCTCTCTTCCGGTGGCCCCCCCTGATCGGGTAGTAACCCCAGAAAAAGAAGAAGGAGAAGATCTTCATCACCTCTCTCCCCGACCCATCATTCAAAGGCTCATCACTGTCGGTATTAGCTGAATCGCCCGAGGTATCAATGGTATCCCTTGGTTTCCTCATATAACGGTAAGGTGGTCGTCTACGTCTCCTAGGCCTTGCTCACCCACCAACCATCCATAAACCTGTTTGTCCTTGTATCTTGTTCTACTTTCAAGAATTTATTTTGTTTAAATGCAATAAAAATCAGTCTTGTATTATCAGGTTTGATCACTAAGTTTTTTAAGCCAGTCCTGATTTTTATCCTGCTTTAGAATATCCAAATGCGGGTTTCAAAGCATCAATCTCGCTCCTAACGGTAGCCAATTCTTAGTAGACTGTTCTATTACTAGTAACATCAGGTCATATGCACACTTATTTAAAATTCCGCACCAGCGGACACAAAACTCACGATCATGGCGTCCAATGGTCGCGTGTTGCGTACCCGATTCGTTTGGAGCGGTGTAATCCGACAGGTAACTCCATGTAGGAAGAAGTCCGTCTCACACGCTTCTCAATTTTAACAATCGCAAATAGATATCCTTAGCCGCACTCCAGATTACAGGTCGAACTGCTGAAAAGAATTCTGTCGCATCTCTTTGTGAATAGGAGAAAGCTCCTTTCAACACTTTCTTCCATCGGCACAATTCCGGTCCTCCATGATGAACGCAGTAATGTCGTCAGAGGGTATATTATCGTCAGGGTGCTCCACCACACTATATATGGAAATGCAAACACGGTAACACACCTTTCATTTAAACAGCAGCCCGGGTGTCCAAAAAAAGCATATATGAGGAAAAAGATGTCACTCACGGGTCTTTTTGACGAAAACAGCTTTTTATTGTACAATCACATCTACGCGTTTCAGCCCAATGTGCGAGCCGTCATCAGGATGCAAACAATCCACAGTGTATAGTCCCATTTTATAGCCATCCCCATACAACACTCCCCACCCACCTGTGTGAATCCCAGCGTGCACATGAACCCAATCAAGTATTAATCCTGTGGGAACAATTTAAAAACGACTCAATGAAACACACATATGAGAGAGAATCACAGTGTAAGCAGTAAATAAATATATCCAAATCTCATACCATAAAAGATCACATAAATACATAGATAACCATGGTATACAAAGCCGAATAAATACCCCTAAAAACAATAAAGTAGGGAATCATAAAGGAATAGTTATCTATCTATCTATCTAATCTCTGCTATTCTATCTATCTATCTATCTATCCTCTACCATTCTATCTATATCTATCTATCTTGAATGCCAAGTTTCTACCCTCGGTTTATACTCGAGTCAACAACTTTTATTAGGATTTTTAGCTGAAATTGGGTACCTCGGTTTATACTCGGGTCGGTTTATACCCGAGTATATACGGTAGTTATATATATGAAGTTAGATATATTGATGTTAAATACATATATAGTTATATAGATGATAGCTAGATGTATTGATGTTTTATAGGTGTATAGATGAAGTTAGATATAGTAATGTTATATACATATATAGGTGTATAGATGAAGCTATATATCAGTGATGGTGAACCTTTTAGAGGCCGAGTGCCCAAACTGCAACCCAAAACCCCACTTTTTATTGCATAGTGCCAACATGATTATTTAATCTGAATACTGAGAAAAAAACAACTCAAATAGACACAGACCAATACTGTAGATAGAATAGAAATAGAAATTATAGATTACCTTTTAACCTCTACATTACTACACAGGTGTTTGAGATCAAAATATAGACCATTAACCCTTACATTATTAGACAGGAGTTTGAGATCCAAACAGCTGAGCTGAATGTTATAGCATGTGACCTCTCTCTGCTACAGACAGCGGCTACACTTTCTCTCTGGCTTTCTGGTAAACTCTGGTGATCTCTGCTGTGCATGAGTGCCCACAGAGAGGGCTCGATGTGTTTCCCCCCAGTTTATGAAAAGAGAGTGTCCATAATACAGTATCATGTAAAATATAATCAGGTAACTAACAAACCAATATTAAAATCCAAAGGGAACTGCCACCCATGGCCTACCCAGACGAAATTAGCAAAAGGCCCCTCTGGTGCAAACATTTGCAGTGCTCGAAAGCACAATAGAAAAAAATCTGCACTGAAAAAATTAGCAAAAGCTTTACCTTATAAAATCTGTCTGTAATATGAACAGCACATCTCATTGGGCCATTATATTTATAAAGAGCGGTATCGCAATATAGCGATCTCATTTGGAAAAGTGCCCACACACAGTGCTAATAAAGCCCCGATACCTTCGGATCCAATGGTATCGGGGCTTTATCAATACTGTGTGTACCTAGCTGAAGAGAAGAAGAAATAAAGGGTAAGTAAAGGTACAGATTGAATCATTCATCCTTTTTGGTGTGAGTGTATCAAGTTTTCTCATCCAGCAACATTCTTTCTGAAGTAGTATTCTAGTAATACCACCCTCTCTCTTGGGTGGTATGACAGCTTCTATATTGCCCATTGAAATTAGATATTATTATTATGGATTTATATAGTGCCAACATCTTCCGTAGCACTTTAAAATTACATATACACATTCACATCAGGCCCTGTCCTGAAGAGCTTACAATCTAAGCACATTTATTTGGCACATACAACTTATCAGTATGTCTTTATGATTGTGGGGGAAACCGGAGTGCCCGGAGGAAACCCACGCAAGCACGGGGAGAACATACAAACTCCTTGCAGATGTGTCCAAGGGTGGAATTGAACTCAGGACTTCAGCACTGCAAACCAGTGCTAACCACTGATCCACTTTGTTGCCCATGTGTATGTTTGTGAGAGGAGAAATTCCTAGATACAGATGTATCATAGTTGCCTAATTTAAACTTTCCAATGTCACTTTTATGTCTTTAATGCTCACTTTGAATGCTTAAATGTCTGTCCTACATATCCAATGTCACAGGGGAAAATAAATGACATCGGAAACAGCAGAAAAGCGAGGGTCGCACTCCAAAGTAAATTAAATTGAATTTATTATTGACCACACATATATCACAACGTTTCGGGGGGAAACATGCCCCCTTCTGAGGAAGGAGTGGAGTGCGACCCTCGCTTTTCTGCTGTTTCCGATTGATATATGTCCATTAAGGGTTGGACTATCTGGAGGAGTGGGCACCCACGTGTGGACGAGTGCAGAGGATCACCTTTACTTTATTGAAAATAAATGACATGGCTAGTATGTCATGTGGCATAGCCTCTGGTGTAGACACGATAGACCTGCGTGGGATGAGAGATATTTTTTGTTCTATAATAGAGATGGCCGAACTTACTAAAGTTCTGAATTTCTGAAAAAGTTTGAAAATCCGGAAGTTCAGAAACAGACCTATTAAAGTCAATGGGGAGAAATAGTTTGAAAAGTTCGAATAAACTTTCCAAAATTTAGTGATGGTAACTTACTGTCAATGCCTCTGTGACCCGGGAGATGGTCTGGGGAACATGTCCCTGTGGGGAGAACAACAAAAAAATGGATGAAGGGCACACATGCACTATTTCCCGTTTCTGCTGGCTGTTCTCGGCAATCCTCGAACATCCGATCGAATGTACAAGGATCTCTGAGTGTTCGGTTAGCCTCTTAGGGGTGACTCAAAACCCCACAAATGCCTGGGGATTATCGAAATCGGCATTCGAGGATTGGCGAAGTTTTGGGGCCCCCGCGGCTCGAACTGGGCCCCCATTTCCTGGCACTTATAAGTGCCCTTTTGCCCCTTTCTTTTAAGGGCCCTTTGGGGCTTACGGGGTCTCGCAGTTTGAACCGGGACTTCCCTCTCCAGCACTTAGAAGTGCCATTGTGGCCCTTGAAAGGTCCCTTGTGGCACTGACAAGTGCCCTTTGGGGTTTAAGGGGTCCCGCAGCTCAAACCCTGTGTATAATGGACATTGAGGCTTTATATACCTCAATCCTACACATGCAGGGTATAGAGGTTATAAAAGGGGCTTTACTGGGATAGCGTTATGTGCCAAAATTGTATTTTAGACATATGTTAAACATGTGTCTGACAAAAACTACTTCAGATTTGCCAAACATTCCTTTACCAATCACAAGGGACAAGTATGAACTTATTTGTTCTATATATAGAAGTGCATTCTTACACTTGATAAAGATTTTCCTTTTCTTTAAGACTACATACAATACAAGGAGTGTGGAAGCACTCCAATTAGGCTAATTTACAACTACATTTAGCGGAAGTGCTACTGATCTGGTCAAACATTTATACAAACATAGAAAAGATAATCAATGCACATTCCTAGGCCCCATACAATATCCTATTTTCTTTAAGACTAAACATCCTATCTTTGAATGGATTCAGTTTGATTTATATTTTCATACTGTAGGCGTTATTCAATAAAATGACCGTTTATGTTTACTTAATGGAAAACTGTCCCAAGTTTTATAACTTCCTTAGAACTGAAAATATTTTCTCATATTTAAGAGAACCCCCACGGGAAATAAACAGCAGTTGTGGCGTCAGTTATAATTCACATCCCTCAGTTTGTATTAAAATCCTTTTATTTTTGTGAATGGAATACAAAGTACATTATTTATAGTTGGAATTGATATGTCGTTTCTAATCCAGGATATTTACACCCACATGTAGTGTTTGCACCTGGGTGAGCTTTACCAACAGAGGGTATAACAAAAAAAAAAGTATTTCTATAAAAGGACAATACACAAGGAGAACAATTTGTTTGTGCAACAAAATTCTCCACACATCATATAAGGTACACAAAATCTTCAGTGAAAATTGGAATATATTATTATCTGACCAAATATTGGGAAAAATATTACCCAACTAACCCACAATTGGATATAAAATGGGCACAAGCTTGAGTGATATATTACTTAAACGGACTCGGTGGATTGTTATATACCAGGGCACTCCTGTTGCCAAAAAGAATTGGTGGCAGCTACAGTTGCCATGGCTGTATATTATTGTTGGATCACAGTTTCACAACCACACACGGTTAAATCGCTAAAGATCAAACAGCCCATTGTATGCACTACCACTCATGTTATTTATTTACCTTGATGTCCACGTGGTTTATTTCATGTGGGCAAAAGTGAATTGACTCTCTGCTTAGGAATCATTAGCCAAACACTTCCTGTATATAAAAATAATATCTCTTCTTTTAAATTTCAAGCCATCGATCATGTGCCATTGCCACACCACGGTGGAGATAGAGCTAAATTATTGCTGCAAAGAGAAGTTTGAATGAATATCTTTCATATTATTTTTTTTTAAAATGACTACAGCATAACCCCTTTTAACCATACTCAAGGGATACTAGTATGATGAATACTCTACAGGATATATGGTCATTAATTGGGGGGGAATTTAAACATTATATGCGATATTAAAATAAAATGCACTTTTTAAAAAAAAAGTCAATTTTAAAAAAAAAACATATATAGAATGCACTGTTATTAGAGATTAGATGCACGTTAAGTATCCTAATGTATTTTTAAAGAAAAAGATGCACTTTACTACACACATGACTATAGGTCTTTTTAAATATGCTCACTGATGGGCACAGTGTATAAAAGAGAATAGGGATTAGATATGTACCTGAGGGTTGATTGGATATAGAAAACTGGAAAGAGTCAACTCCTTATATAGGTCTTGACACTGGATTTGTTTGTTTCATTTGGTAAAAGTGTTTCATATTTTCACGATTTTATATGTTCAATCATTTGGAAGCGCTTATGTCATTAACCCATGAAATAACTGTTTGAAGTGTGCCACACTATTATGTGTATATATACACACACACAATGGTTATTTTGCCGGCACCAAAAAATTTGTGTGTGTGAGTTTTGTTTTGTTTTAGAAATGAATTGTTACAATGGATAAATCATTTTATTTTATTATTAACCCAAACGGGTTAATACCCAGATTGCTCCATATATAGAAGTGTGTTTTTACACTTGATAGAGAATTTCCTAAACATCCTACTATATCTTTGAATTAATACAATTTTCTTTGTATTTTCATGTTTATTCATTCAAATGATCGTTTATGTTTATTTAATTGAAAACTATTTAAAGTTTTATAACTTCCTTACAATTGAAAACATTTTCTTGTTGTCTATGGGAACCCCCATGGGAAATAAACAGCAGTTGTGGTGTCAGTTATAATTCACATCCCCCAGTTTGTACTAAAATCCTTTTATTTTTATGAATGGAATACACAGTATTTTATTTAGAGTATAGTTGGAATTGATATGTCATTTCTAAATCAGGATATTTACACCAACACGTGGTGCAGCTGGATCCCTGAAAGACTTAAAGGAAATATTTTAATAATTTGACTATTTGGAAGCTGAAAACAGATGATGTACATGTCATTAAATTGTTACCAATATGAATAAACATATTCAAAAGATACAGATTAAGTCAGTGAAGATACAAATTAAAGGAATGAATATGCACATTAAAGGGACTGTCCACCCCTCTTTTGAAAAATGAATATGTGGTAGATTAGCCCCCAAAAGCTAGACATCGTTTAATTTTCAACCTTTAATTCGGCTCCCACGCTGAGATATTATACTTACATCCTCCTCGCTCCACCGCCGCTTCCGGGTTCTTCTCCCAGTCTCCACTGTGGCTGCTCTGTTCTTTTTCTGTTCCCGAGCAGCCGCAGTGGAGACTGGTCCGGGAATGGCAGTCAGTGATTGGCCGTGATGTCACAGTCACGGCCGACACTGACTGCCTTACCCGGAAGTGCAGAGCCGCAGCGGTGGAGCGAGGAGGAGGATGTAAGTATAATATCTCTGTGTGGGAGCCGAATTAAATGTTGAGAATTAAACGATGTCTAGCTTTTGGGGGCTTCTCTACCACATATTCATTTTTCAAAAGAGGGGTGGACAGTCCCTTTAAAGAAGTGAAGAAAAAGATGTATGGAGTGAAGATACAGATTAAAGTGGTAAAGATGCAGATTAAAGGGGTGAAGATGCAGACTAAGAAGTGAAGATACATATTAAAGGAAGGAAGATGCAGATTAAAGCAGTTAAAATACAGATAAAATGAGAGAAGAAAAAGATGGAATGAATGAAGATACAGATTAAAGCATTGAGGATGCAGATTAAATGAGTGAATGAGCAAATTAAAGGAGTAAAGATGGAGATTAAAAGAGTAAAGTGCTAAAGGGTCACTACTCTTTGCTCATTCTTCTTGATCTGTCCTCTGCTTTTGATATTGTTGACCACCCTCTACTTCTTCAGACCCTGGCCTCCTTGGGTATCCAGGATACTTTCTTGGCTATCCTCCTATATCTCTGGTAGGATCTTTAGTGTTTTCCACTCTGGAATTAGCTCCACCCCTCACCTCCTCCCTGTGGGGTTCCCCGCAAGGCTCAGTTATTGGCCATCTTCTTTTCTCCATCTACACCTATGGCCTTGGATGACATCTGGATTTCAGTATCACATGTATGCGGATGATACCCAACTTTTCTGCCCCAGATCTCACTACACATCCCAGGTCCCCGATTGCCATCTCTGCCTTCATGCCCTCCCTCTTCCTCAAACTAAACATGGAGAAGATTGAACTTGTCCTTTTCCCACCCTCACAATTTGTTCCCCTCCCTAGTCTTACGATTAATATTAACAACACACCTATATTGCCATCTCCTCATGTCCGCTAGATTCAGATCTCTCCTTCAAACCCCATGTCAATTTGCTTGCCAATTCCTGTCAGCTCCAAATCAAAAACATCTACGGCATTTGTCCCTTCCTCTCGAAAGAAGCTACAAAAATCCTAGTTTATGTTCTAATCATATCCCAGGCTAGACTACTGCAACACACTCCTGTGTGGCACCACTTCATTCCATCCTCAACTCTTTTTTTCAGCATAATTATCCTTTAAAGAAGTGAAGATACATATTAAAAGAGTAAAGATACATATTAAAGGAGTGAAGATGTAGATTAAAGGAGTGAAGATGTAGATTAAAGGTGTAAAGATGCAGATTAAAGGAGTAATGATGCAGATTAAAGGGGTAAAGATGCAGATTAAAGAAGTGAAGATGCAGATTAAAAAAGTGAAGATACAAATTAAAGGAGTGAAGATACAAATTAAAGAAGTGAAGATACAGATAAACGGAGTGAAGATACATATTAAGGGAGTAAATAGAGATGGCTGAACTTTTGAAATTTCGGTTCGTTTTCAAACTTTCGAACTATATGGAAAGTTCGAAAGTTCGAAAACGGACCCATTAAAGTCAATGGGAGTCAAATAGTTTAAAAAGTTCTAATGAAATATAGTTAAAATATCAATGGCAACTTAATGTAAATGGCTGTGGGACCTGGGAAATGGTCTGTGGAACATGTTCGAATATCCAGGACATTCGAAAATCAATTTTACTCTCACTCGCGCTATTTTCGAGCTCTCGCGTTCGAACATTCGATGTTTGCGCCTAGGTATCATGGACATTTTACTCGCGGATTCGATGCTCGCATATAGGTTTTAATGGACACTTTACTCACGGATTCGATGTTAGTGCCTAGGTATCATGACCATTTTACTCGCGGATTCGATGCTCGCACCTAGGTATCATGGACATTTTACTCGCGGATTTGATGCTTGTGTATAGGTTTTAATGGACATTTTACTCGTGGATTCGATGCTCGCGCTTAGGTATCATGGACATTTTACTTGCTGATTCGATGCTCGTGTATAGGTTTTAATGGACATTTTACTCGCGGATTCGATGCTCGCGCATAGGTATAATAGGTATTTTACTCGCATATTCGATTTCCTCGAACGGTCGAACATTCGATAATTATCGAAAGTCCGGAAAATATTGAAAATACGGGTCCGGGATAGTTCGAAAAGTCCGAATTCATTCGAACACGAATAGTTCGGCTTGAACTCGGGTTCGAGTTATAGTCCATCTTCAGGTGAAGAGTGAAGATGCTGATTAAAGCAGTAAAGATACAGATTAAAGGAGTAAAGATGCAGATTAGAGTGAAGATGCAGATTAAAAATGCAAAGGCACAGATTAAAAATGCAAAGACACAGATTAAAGGAATGAAGATACATATTAAAAGAGTGAAGATGCAGATTAAAGGAATGAAGAAAAAGATGTAAGGAGTGAAGCTACAGATTAAAGGAGTGAAGATGCTGATTAAAGGTGAGCATACATATACCCGATATTACTTACCCGACCAAGCGCTCACGCGTTGTTTGTTCGATCCTGCCGAAACCGTTTCTCCCGATCTTCTATGCGACCAACATGCGATCGCAAAATACCATTCATTTGTAAAGATATATATTAAAGGAGTAAGGATGCAGATTAAAGAAGGGAAGACATACATTAAAGGAGTAAATATGCCGATTTAAGGAGTGAAGTAAATATTAAATGAGAAAAGATACAGATTAAAGGAGTAAAGATACAGATTAAAGGAGTAAAGATGCAGATTAAAGGAGTGAGGTAGATTGCTTCAACAATAGTTCCAGAACATGTTAGTTATATTTTGAGTGTACTTGCTTGTATTTATGTAAATATGGGAAGTAAGATATAAAATGTATAATATTTTTTAAGATAAAATGTGTTTTAATGGGTTTTTTACTATTGAGACATTTTTGCACAGTATCTATATAGCATAATATAGTCAATATTGCATTTTGATAAGTTAAAATGGCACTTTAAAGGGCATGTCCACCCCCCAAAACCAACTTTGGGATTAAGGTAGGTAACTGTTACTGATTGAAGCACAAATGAGAATTGAGGGGTGGAAGTTGATATGTGATTTATTCGTTCACAGTGTGCTACAATTATACACTTGATAAAGAACACATATATAGTATAGAGTTGCCTGTGCCTCCCTGCATTGCACATTTTGTTCCTGTCGGATCCCTATAGCGTGGTGCAGACATCCTGGATTTGGCACGCTTGATCTTGGGATTGCCATACTGAGCAACTGTATTGGAGTAAAGATGCAGATTAAAGGAGTGAAGACACAGATTAAAGGAGTGAAGATGCATGTTAAAGGAGTGAATACACAGATTAAAGGAGTGAAGATACAGATTAAAGGAGTGAAGACACAGATTAAAGGAGTGAAGATGCAGATTAAAGGAGTGAAGACAAAGATTAAAGGAGTGAAGATACATGTTAAAGGAGTGAAGACACAGATTAAAGGTCCGTACAGATGTGAGGTCACAGGCCCGACCCACAGCGCACAATGGTGTACCAGACGGCCGTTTAGCCTACTATTGTTTAATTTATGAGCGCTTGGTAAAGAAGTAAAAATACAGATAACCTCATATAAAATGGGGAAAAGAGCAGGAGCCTGATAGACAACCGCAACCCAATGCTTGGAATTGTCTTTATTCAGTAATATCACAACTTTCAGACCACTGAGTATAGTGAAACAAAACCTTGCATAGAATATAAAGGAAAAGGAGATTACTTCACCTTATTGGTACCTCCCACATCTAAGAGAGAAACCTCCCACATCTAAGAGAGAATATATAGGAAATTACATAATGCACTAGATTCCAAATTTCCTGTAGAAAAGGGAAGAAAACAATTTGTGTCAACCCTTCAAGGGCAAAAAAGTCAGTGGAAGTCTGTAATTTCATAGACAATGGGGCTGATTCACCCAGAGACACTGGGCAAATTTATGGAGTCGTGCTAACCGGTTCGCTACTGGTTAGCGTGACTTTAACTCCATTTTGGCACCGTAAGCAAAAGACACCCGCGCAACCGACGGTCATGATTCAATATTGCGTTTGTGCTATTTTCGGGATTTACCCACATTCGCAAACACGATATTGAATCGCAATCAGGACATTCTGGGTTAATGAACCTGGATGTGTTTCCCCCCAGTTTATGAAAAGAGAGTGTCCATAATACAGTATCATGTAAAATATAATCAGGTAACTAACAAACCAATATTAAAATCCAAAGGGAACTGCCACCCATGGCCTACCCAGACGAAATTAGCAAAAGGCCCCTCTGGTGCAAACATTTGCAGTGCTCGAAAGCACAATAGAAAAAAATCTGCACTGAAAAAATTAGCAAAAGCTTTACCTTATAAAATCTGTCTGTAATATGAACAGCACATCTCATTGGGCCATTATATTTATAAAGAGCGGTATCGCAATATAGCGATCTCATTTGGAAAAGTGCCCACACACAGTGCTAATAAAGCCCCGATACCTTCGGATCCAATGGTATCGGGGCTTTATCAATACTGTGTGTACCTAGCTGAAGAGAAGAAGAAATAAAGGGTAAGTAAAGGTACAGATTGAATCATTCATCCTTTTTGGTGTGAGTGTATCAAGTTTTCTCATCCAGCAACATTCTTTCTGAAGTAGTATTCTAGTAATACCACCCTCTCTCTTGGGTGGTATGACAGCTTCTATATTGCCCATTGAAATTAGATATTATTATTATGGATTTATATAGTGCCAACATCTTCCGTAGCACTTTAAAATTACATATACACATTCACATCAGGCCCTGTCCTGAAGAGCTTACAATCTAAGCACATTTATTTGGCACATACAACTTATCAGTATGTCTTTATGATTGTGGGGGAAACCGGAGTGCCCGGAGGAAACCCACGCAAGCACGGGGAGAACATACAAACTCCTTGCAGATGTGTCCAAGGGTGGAATTGAACTCAGGACTTCAGCACTGCAAACCAGTGCTAACCACTGATCCACTTTGTTGCCCATGTGTATGTTTGTGAGAGGAGAAATTCCTAGATACAGATGTATCATAGTTGCCTAATTTAAACTTTCCAATGTCACTTTTATGTCTTTAATGCTCACTTTGAATGCTTAAATGTCTGTCCTACATATCCAATGTCACAGGGGAAAATAAATGACATCGGAAACAGCAGAAAAGCGAGGGTCGCACTCCAAAGTAAATTAAATTGAATTTATTATTGACCACACATATATCACAACGTTTCGGGGGGAAACATGCCCCCTTCTGAGGAAGGAGTGGAGTGCGACCCTCGCTTTTCTGCTGTTTCCGATTGATATATGTCCATTAAGGGTTGGACTATCTGGAGGAGTGGGCACCCACGTGTGGACGAGTGCAGAGGATCACCTTTACTTTATTGAAAATAAATGACATGGCTAGTATGTCATGTGGCATAGCCTCTGGTGTAGACACGATAGACCTGCGTGGGATGAGAGATATTTTTTGTTCTATAATAGAGATGGCCGAACTTACTAAAGTTCTGAATTTCTGAAAAAGTTTGAAAATCCGGAAGTTCAGAAACAGACCTATTAAAGTCAATGGGGAGAAATAGTTTGAAAAGTTCGAATAAACTTTCCAAAATTTAGTGATGGTAACTTACTGTCAATGCCTCTGTGACCCGGGAGATGGTCTGGGGAACATGTCCCTGTGGGGAGAACAACAAAAAAATGGATGAAGGGCACACATGCACTATTTCCCGTTTCTGCTGGCTGTTCTCGGCAATCCTCGAACATCCGATCGAATGTACAAGGATCTCTGAGTGTTCGGTTAGCCTCTTAGGGGTGACTCAAAACCCCACAAATGCCTGGGGATTATCGAAATCGGCATTCGAGGATTGGCGAAGTTTTGGGGCCCCCGCGGCTCGAACTGGGCCCCCATTTCCTGGCACTTATAAGTGCCCTTTTGCCCCTTTCTTTTAAGGGCCCTTTGGGGCTTACGGGGTCTCGCAGTTTGAACCGGGACTTCCCTCTCCAGCACTTAGAAGTGCCATTGTGGCCCTTGAAAGGTCCCTTGTGGCACTGACAAGTGCCCTTTGGGGTTTAAGGGGTCCCGCAGCTCAAACCCTGTGTATAATGGACATTGAGGCTTTATATACCTCAATCCTACACATGCAGGGTATAGAGGTTATAAAAGGGGCTTTACTGGGATAGCGTTATGTGCCAAAATTGTATTTTAGACATATGTTAAACATGTGTCTGACAAAAACTACTTCAGATTTGCCAAACATTCCTTTACCAATCACAAGGGACAAGTATGAACTTATTTGTTCTATATATAGAAGTGCATTCTTACACTTGATAAAGATTTTCCTTTTCTTTAAGACTACATACAATAAAGCGAGTGTGAAAGCACTCCAATAGGCTAATTTAAACAATACATTTAGCGCTACTGATCTGGTCAACATTTATACAAACATAGAAAAGATAATCAATGCACATTCCTAGGCCCCATACAATCCTATTTTTCTTAAGACTAAACACCTATCTTGAATGGATTCAGTTTGATTTATATTTTCATACTGTAGGCGTTATTCAATAAAATCAGAATTACTCTAAACGGACATTGCTGTCCTCAAAGTTCACTACGCAGGGCACAAGCACTGTTAAACAGCCAATATATAAATTTATTAAATCATCATATGCAATACACCGTGCAAATATGCAGTATAAATACCTAAAATGTCCAAACACAAAAATTATATACAGATACAAACCACGGGGGGTCCCCCGTACACTAAAATCTCAAATACAATGACCCGGAATCCCCCTCCCAACACTACCCCTTATATGCAGACTTGGGCCTATCCTGAAGCCCTCTGTGATGCTGAGGATTCAAACACCAAAAGTTCAAGAACCTTATTTGAGCTTGAATAGGGGTTTCACTACTCACATCCCCCGGGTTTACGGCAGTGCTGATCGGGGCTTCCTTGCTGCCGGGCGTTCTCGGTCCGCTCTCACTTCACCTCCTCTGTCGCGTTCCATCTCCACCGACTAGATTCTTCCAAATTGTCTTCACCCGTCCGCACTGTCTGTCCTGCAAAGGGGTTCGGTTCTGATTCAGTCTCTCCAACTCGACTGGATTTCTCCTCCGTATCGGCCATACAGTAGTGTTCTGAAGAATCCCTCTACACCAGTGCGACAGAGGAGGTGAAGTGAGAGCGGACCGAGAATGCCTGGCAGCGAGGAAGCCCCGATCAGCACTGCCGTAAACCCAGGTGATGTGACTAGTGAAACCCCTATTCAAGCTCAAATAAGGTTCTTGAACTTTTGGTGTTTGAATCCTCAGCATCACAGCGGACTACAGGATAGGCCCAAGTCTGCATATAAGGGGTAGTGTTGGGAGGGGGATTCCGGGTCACTGTATTTGAGATTTTAGTGTACGGGGGATGCCCGTGGTTTGTATCTGAATATAATTTTGTGTTTGGACATTTTAGGTATTATAATGATATTTGCACAGTGTATTGCATATGGTGATTTAATAAATTTATATATTGGCTGTTTAACAGTGCTTGTGCCCTGCGTAGTGTACTTTGAGGGCAGCAATGTCCGTTCAGAGTAATTCTGATTGAGCATTTACACTAGGAGCACCACCTTCTATGGGTGATGCACAACAGCATTAATAAGCAGCTGTGCTCTTCAGATACCCTTGTAAAGTTATTCAATAAAATGATCGTTTATGTTTACTTAATGGAAAACTGTCCAAGTTTATAACTTCCTTAGAACTGAAAAGATTTTCTCAATTAAGAGAACCCCCACGGGAAATAAACAGCAGTTGTGTGGCGTGCAGTTATAATTCACATCCCTCAGTTTGTATTAAAATCCTTTGTTTTTGTGAATGGAATACAAAGTACATTATTTATAGTTGGAATTGATATGTGGTTTCTAATCCAGGATGTTTACACCCACATGTATTGTTTGCACCTGGGTGAGCTTTACCAACAGAGGGTATAACAATAATCTTTAGAGGCCGGGTGCCCTGGAACGTGCTAGAGAAAAAGTATTTCTATAAAAGGACAATACACAAGGAGAACAATTTGTTTGTGCAACAAAATTCACCACACATCATATAAGGTACACAAAATCTTCAGTGAAAATTAGAATGTATTATTATCTGACCAAAAATTGGGAAAAATATTACCCAACTAACCCACAATTGGATATAAAATGGGCACAAGCTTGAGTGATATATTACTTAAACGTACCCGGTGGATTGTTATATACCAGAGCACTTCTGTTGCCAAAAAGAATTGGTGGCAGCTACAGTTGCCATGGCTGTTTATTATTGTTGGATCACAGTTCACAACCACACGGTTAAATCGCTAAAGATCAAACAGCCCAATGTATGCACTACCATTCATGTTATTTATTTACCTTGATGTCCACGTGGTTTATTTCATGGGGGCAAAAGTGGAGATAGAGCTAAATTATTGCTGCAAAGAGAAGTGTTTTTGGATGAGGGCCATGAATACTATTAGTCCCAATGGTTTGAATGAATATCTTTCATATTAATTTTGTTTAAATGACTACAGCATAACCCCTTTTAACCATACTCAAGGGATACTAGTATGATGAATACTCTATAGGATATTTGGTCATTAACTGGGAGGGTATTAAACTTATATGCGATATTAAAAATATAATGCAATTTTCATATAATATATATAATATATATATATATATACATTTTTTAAAAATGCCCATTTAAAAAAACATATATAGAATGCACTGTTATTAGAGATTAGATGCACGTTAAGGATTCTAATGTATTTTTAAAGAAAAAGAGCACTTTACTACACACATGACTATAGGTCTTTTAAATATGCTCACTGATGGGCACAGTGTATAAAGAGAATAGGGATTAGATATACTCCTGAGGGTGATTGGATATAGAAAACGGAAAAGTCAACTCCTATATAGGTCTGACACTGGATTTGTTTGTTCATTTGGTAAAAGTGTTTCATATTTTCACGATTTTAATATGTTCAATCATTGGAAGCGCTATGTCATAACCATGAAATAACTGTTTGAAGTGGCCACACTATTATGTGTATATATACACAACACAATGGGTTATTTTGCCGGCACCAAAAAATTTGTGTGTGTGAGTTTGTTTTGTTTTAGAAATGAATTGTTACAATGGATAAACATTTTATTTTATTATTAACCCAAACGGGTTAATACCCAGATTGCTCCATATATAGAAGTGTGTTTTACACGATAGAGAATTTCCTAAACATCCTACAATTCTTTGAATAATACAATTTTCTTTGTATTTCATGTTTATTCATTCAAATGAGTCGTTTTGTTATTTATTGAAAACTATTTAAGTTTTATAACTTCCTTACAATTGAAAACATTTTCTTGTTGTCTATGGGAACCCCCATGGAAATAAACAGCAGTTGTGGTGTCAGTATTAATTACATCCCCCAGTTTGTATAAAAATCCTTTTATTTTTATGAATGGAATACACAGTATTTTATTAGAGTATAGTTGATTGATATGTCATTTCTAAATCAGGATATTTACACCAACGTGGTGCAGCTGGATCCCTGAAAGACTTAAGGAAATATTTTAATAATTTGACTATTTGGAAGCTGAAAACAGAGTGAGTACATGTCATTAAATTGTTACCAATATGAATAAAAATATTCAAAAGAACAGATTAAGTCAGTGAAGATACAAATTAAAGATGAATATGCAATTAAAGGGGACTGTCCACCCTCTTTTGAAAAAATGAATATGTGGTAGATTAGCCCCCAAGCTAGACATCGTTTAATTTTCAACCTTATCGGCTCCACGCTGAGATATTATACTTACATCCTCTCGCTCCACGCCCCGCTTCCGGGTTCTTCTCCCAGTCTCCACTGTGGCTGCTCTGTTCTTTTTTTGTTCCCGAGCAGCCGCAGTGGAGACTGGTCCGGGAATGGCAGTCAGTGATTGGCCGTGATGTCACAGTCACGGCGACACTGAATGCCTACCCGGAAGTGCAGAGCCGCACGGTGGAGCGGGAGGAGGATGTAAGTATAATATCTCTGTGTGGGAGCCGAATTAATGTGAGAATTAAACGATGTCTAGCTTTTGGGGGTTTCTACCACATATTCATTTTTCAAAAGAGGGGTGGACAGTCCCTTTAAAGAAGTGAAGAAAAAAAGATGTATGGAGTGAAGATAAAGATTAAAGTGGTAAAGATGCAGATTAAGGGGTGAAGATGCAGACTAAAGAAGTGAAGATACATATTAAAGGAAGGAAGATGCGATTAAAGCAGTTAAAAACAGATAAAATGAGAGAAGAAAAGATGGAATGAATGAAGATCAGATTAAAGCATTGAGGATGCAGATTAAATGAGTGAATGAGCAAATTAAGGAGTAAGATGGAGATTAAAAGAGTAAAGTGCTAAAGGGTCACTACTCTTTGCTCATTCTTCTTGATTGTCCTCTGCTTTTGATATTGTTGACCACCCTCTACTTCTAGACCCTGGCTCCTTGGGTATCCAGGATACTTCTTTGGCTATTCCTATATTCTGGTAGGATCTTTAGTGTTTTCCACTCTGGAATTAGCTCACCCCTCCACCCTCCGTGGGGGTTCCCGCAAGGCTCAGTTATTGGCCATCTTCTTTTCTCCTACACCTATGGCCTTGGATGACATCTGGTTTCAGTATCACATGTATGCGGATGATACCCAACTTTTCTGCCCCAGATCTCACTACACATCCCAGGTCCCCGATGCCATCTCTGCCTTCATGCCCTCCCTCCTCCTCAAACTAAACATGGAGAAGATTGAACTTGTCCTTTTCCACCCTCACAAATTGTTCCCCTCCCTAGTCTTACGATTAATATTAACAACACACCTATATTGCCATCTCCTATGTCCGCTAGATTCAGACTCCTTCAAACCCCATGTAATTTGGCTTGCCAATTCCTGGCAGCTCCAACAAAAACATCTACGGCATTGTTCCCTTCCTTCGAAAGAAGCTACAAAAATCCTAGTTTATGTTCTAATCATACCCAGGCTAGACTACTGCAACACACATCCTGTGTGGCACCACTTCATTCCATCCTCAACTCTTTTTTCAGCATAATTATCCTTTAAAGAAGTGAGAAGTACATATTAAAAGAGTAAAGATACATATTAAAGGAGTGAAGATGTAGATTAAAGGAGTGAAGATGTAGATTAAAGGTGTAAAGATGCAGATTAAAGGAGTAATGATGCAGATTAAAGGGGTAAAGATGCAGATTAAAGAAGTGAAGATGCAGATTAAAAAAGTGAAGATACAAATTAAAGGAGGTAAGATACAAATTAAAGAAGTGAAGATACAGATAAACGAGAGTGAAGATACATATTAAGGGAGTAAATAGAGATGGCTGAACTTTTGAAATTTCGGTTCGTTTTCAAACTTTCGAACTATATGAAAGTTCGAAAGTTCGAACGGACCATTAAAGTCAATGGGAGTCAAATAGTTTAAAAAGTTCTAATGAAATATAGTTAAAATATCAAGGCAACTTAATGTAAATGGCTGTGGGACCTGGGAAATGGTCTGTGGAACATGTTCGAATATCCAGGACATTCGAAAATCAATTTACCTCACATCGCGCTATTTCGAGCTCTCGCGTTCGAACATTCGATGTTTGCGCCTAGGTATCATGGACATTTACTCGCGGATTCGATGCTCGCATATAGGTTTAATGGACACTTTACTCACGGATTCGATGTTAGTGCCTAGGTATCATGACCATTTTACTCGCGGATTCGATGCTCGCACCTAGGTATCATGGACATTTTACTCGCGGATTTGATGCTTGTGTATAGGTTTATGGACATTTTAATCGTGGATCGATGCTCGGCTTAGGTATCATGGACATTTTACTTGCTGATTCGATGCTCGTGTATAGGTTTTAATGGACATTTTACTCGCGGATTCGATGCGCGCATAGTATAATAGGTATTTTACTCGATATTCGATTTCCTCGAACGGTCGAACATTCGATAATTATCGAAAGTCCGGAAAATATTGAAAATACGGGTCCGGGATAGTTCGAAAAGTCGAATTCATTCGAACACGATAGTTCGGCTTGAACTCGGGTTCGAGTTATAGTCCATCTTCAGGTGAAGAGTGAAGATGCGATGTTAAAGCAGGTAAAGTACAGATTAAAGGAGTAAAGATGCAGATTAGAGTGAAGATGCAGATTAAAAATGCAAAGGCACAGATTAAAAATGCAAAGACACAGATTAAAGGAATGAAGATACATATTAAAGAGTGAAGATGCAGAGTTAAAGGAATGAAGAAAAAGAGTAAGGAGTGAGCAAGCTACAGATTAAAGGAGTGAAGATGCTGATTAAAGGTGAGCATACATATACCCGAATTACTTACCCGACCAAGCGCTCACGCTTGTTTGTTATCCTGCCGAAACCGTTTCTCCCGATCTTCTATGCGACCAACATGCGATCGCAAAATACCATCATTTGTAAGATTATATAAAGGAGTAAGGATGCAGATTAAAGAAGGAAGACATACATTAAGGAGAAATATGCCGATTTAAGGAGTGAAGTAAATATTAAATGAGAAAAGATACAGATTAAAGGAGTAAAGATACAGATTAAAGGAGTAAAGATGCAGATTAAAGGAGTGAGGTAGATTGCTTCAAACAATAGTTCCAGAACATGTTAGTTATATTTGAGTGTACTTGCTTGTATTTATGTAAATAGGGAAGTAAGATATAAAATGTATAATATTTTTTAAGATAAAATGTGTTTTAATGGGTTTTTTACTATTGAGACAATTTTTGCACAGTATCTATATAGCAAATATAGTCAATATTGCATTTTGATAAGTTTAAAGGCACTTAAAGGGCATGTCCACCCCCAAAACCAACTTTGGGATTAAGGTAGGTAACTGTTACTGATTGAAGCACAAATGAGAATTGAGGGGTGGAAGTGATATGTGATTTATTGTTCACCGTGTGCTACAATTATACACTTGATAAAGAACACATATATAGTATAGAGTTGCTGTGCCTCCCTGCATTGACATTTTGTTCCTGTCGGATCCCTATAGCGTGGTGCGACATCCTGGATTTGGCACGCTTGATCTTGGGATTGCCATACTGAGCAACTGTATTGGAGTAAAGATGCAGATTAAAGGAGTGAAGACACAGATTAAAGGAGTGAAGATGCATGTTAAGGAGGTGAATACACAGATTAAAGGAGTGAAGATACAGATTAAAGGAGTGAAGACACAGATTAAAGGAGTGAAGATGCAGATTAAGGAGTGAAGACAAAGATTAAAGGAGTGAAGATACATGTTAAGGAGTGAAGACACAGTTAAAGGTCCGTACAGATGTGAGGTCACAGGCCGACCCACAGCGCACAATGGTGTACCAGACGGCCGTTTAGCTACTATTGTTAATTATGAGCGCTTGGTAAAGAAGTAAAAATACAGATAACCTCATATAAAATGGGAAAAGAGCAGGAGCTGATAGACAACCGCAACCCAATGCTTGGAATTGTCTTTATTCAGTAATATCACAACTTCAGACCACTGAGTATAGTGAAACAAAACCTTGCAAGAATATAAAGGAAAAGGAGATTACTTCACCTTATTGGTACCTCCCACATCTAAGAGAGAAACCTCACCATCTAAGAGAGAATATATAGGAAATTACATAATGCACTAGATTCCAAATTTCCTTAAGAAAAGGGAAGAAAACAATTTGTGTCAACCCTTCAAGGGCAAAAAAGTCAGTGGAAGTCTGTAATTTCATAGACAATGGGCTGATTCACCAGAGACACTGGGCAAATTTATGGAGCGTGCTAACCGGTTCGCTACTGGTTAGCGTGACTTAACTCCATTTTAGCACCGTAAGCAAAAGACACCGCCGCAAAAGACGGTCATGATTCAATATTGCGTTTGTGCTATTTTCGGGATTTACCCACATTCGCAAACACGACATTGAATCGCAATCGGGACATTCTGGTTAATGAACCTCGATGTGTTCCCCCCAGTTTATGAAAAGAGAGTGTCCATAATACAGTATCATGAAAATATAATCAGGTAACTAACAAACCAATATTAAAATCCAAAGGGAACTGCCACCCATGCCTACCCAAACAAAATTAGCAAAAGGCCCCTCTGGTGCAAACATTTGCAGTGCTCGAACGCACAATAGAAAAAAATCTGCACTGAAAAAATTAGCATAAACATACCGTATATACTCGACTATAAGTCGAATTTTTCAGGCTTTAAAGTTAGCCTGAAAACCTAACCTCGACTATTACTCGGGTCAAGTCCTAATTTAGATCCAAATTCTGCAATTGCAGATAGTAACCAGTAGGTGGCGCTGTGTTAACCTGCATAGAAAGTTACTGGAGTTGATTGCCTTTACACTTCCTGCTCTGTAGTCTGGCTGCTAGACTCACCAGCACTTCACTGATGCTCATCTGGATACTGTAAATCTGATGGGTCTCCTCAGTTTGGGGCACAAAAAAAGCTGCTAGTACAGTGAAAATGACAGCTTGAAACTACAAACTCTCAGGTGACTGTTTAACTATTGGGATCAGAGAGTTCTTACTATATGGGGGTCAGAGGACCCTTTACTATATGGGGGTCAGAGAGCCCTTTACTTTATGGGGTCAGAGGGCCCTTTAATATATGGGGGTCAGAGGGCCCTTTACTATATGGGGTCAGAGGGCCCTTTACAATATGGGGTTCAGGGAATTGTAAATAATGGTAAGCTTAATTAAAGTTTACTGAACCTTGCCATCCACATGTTTAGAAAACTGAACTCCCAGCAACAAAGCATGCTGCGAGTTGTAGTTTCCAAACATCTGGAGTGCCAAGGAATTGGGGGTTACTGGTACTGGATTTGGCTGTTACTGTATGGGATTCATCTATGGGAATTCTGCTGTCCATTTAAAGGGCAACTAATTTCTACCCTCGGCTTATACTCGAGTCAATCAGTTTTTACAAATTTTTCAGGTAAAAATATGGTACCTCGACTATAATCGGATCGACTTATATTCGAGTATATACGGTATATAACTTATCCACCTATGCTGACACCCTCCCTTTGCAACTGCAACACACACACACACACACCTCACCCCTCACAACTTTTAACAAGACAAAAACACATAATATTATATATTTACAAACCTCGGTCATCCGAGTATAAGACATAAATTTGTCTGGATGCTGCTGAAGATCTTCGTAAAGGGTCCAGAACTGTCCCTTCTCCTCCCTCTCCAGCAATAAAGGGTGCACCCAGAATCATCTTCCGCTGCTTCTGCGCCTTTTATACTCTAACATCACTGAGAGCAGTAACAAAGTCACTAACTCCCAGGAGTAATCAGGAAAAATCTCAGGAAACATCATTGCCAGCTTTCCTCTCACACAACACCAACCTCCCAGGCGTCCAATCCCTTCTGGCCACCTCACTGCCAGATAGACAATACTAAGAAATGAAGAGAGTAGGGCTGTCCAGTCGTTTATATTTTACAAGGGGTAATCCCTCTTTATTGCAGTTACACCAACACACAACGTTTTGGCCGCTACACTTGATAAATGAGCGCTTGGTTTTTCATTTCTTAGTATAAACATATTCACATCAGGCACTGCCTCGAAGAGCTTACAATCTAAGCACATTTATTTGGCACATACAACCTATCAGTATGTCTTTATGATTGTGGGGCAAACCGGAGTGCCCGGAGGAAACCCACGCAAGCACGGGGAGAACATACAAACTCCTTGCAGATGTGTCCAAGGGTGGAATTAAACTCATGAGATCAGCACTGCAAACCAGTGCTAATCACTGAGCCACAGTGCTGCCCATGTGTATGTTTGTGAGAGGAGAAATTCCTAGATACAGATGTATCATAGTTGCCTAATTTAAACTTTCCAATGTCACTTTCATGTCTTTAATGCTAACTTTGAATGCTTAAATGTCTGTCCTACATATCCAATGTCACAGGGGAAAATAAATGACATGGCTAGTATGTCATTGGGCATAGCCTCTGGTGTAGACACGATAGACCTGCGGGGGATGAGAGATATTTTTTGTTCTATAATAGAGATGGCCGAACTTACTGCAGTTCTGAATTTCGGAAAAAGTTCGGAAGTTCAGAAACGGACCTATTGAAGTCAATGGGGGGAAAATAGTTTGAAAAGTTTGGATAAACTTTCCGAAATATAGTGATGGTAACTTACTGTCAATGCCACTGGGACCCGGGAGATGGTCTGGGGAACATGTACCTACGGGGAGAACAGCAAAAAAATGGATGAAGCGCACACACGCGCTATTTCCTGTTTCTGCTGGCTGTTCTCGGCAATCCTCGAACATTCGATCGAATGTACAAGGATCTCTGAATGTACGGTAAGCCTCGTACGGGCGATTTTGAAAACCCCTCGAAATTGGGCATTCAAGGATTGACGAAGGTTCGGGGCCCCTGCAGCTCGAACTGGGCCCCCATTCCCCGTCACTTATAAGTGCCCGTTTGCCCCTTTCTTGGAAGGGCCCTTTGGGGCTTACGGGGTCTCGCAGTTCGAACCAGGACTTCCCTCTCTGGCACTTAGAAGTGCCATTGCTACCCTTGGAAGGGCCCTTGTGGCACTGACAAGTGCATTTTGGGGCTTAAGGGGTCCCGCAGCTCAAACGGGACTGCCCCCCCCCCGACATTTAGAAGTTCCCTATCAGCACAGACAACTGCCTTTGTTGAGGGTCCTGCAACTCGAAACCAGGACCCCATTGGCTCTTAGAAGAGCCCTTGGGGGCGTTCTTCTTTCTTTCCAGCTGGCGACATCAGTGTCGCCTGTGTTGCCAGTGTCTTCTTTCTTCTGCCATCATTGTGATGACTTCAGAGCTCTGTGTCCCAGCTCAAACGGGACTCCCCGACACTTAGAAGTGCCCTTGTGGCACAGACAAGTGCCTTTGTTGAGGGTTCTGTAGCTCGAAACCAGGACCCCATTGGCTCTTAGAAGAGCCCTTGGAGGCGCCTCATCTTTCTTTCCAGCTGGCGACATTAGCGTTGCCTGTGTTGCCAGCGTCTTCTTTCTTCTGCCATCACTGTGATAACTTCTGAGCTCTATAGGTTTGCTGAAGGACCAAATCCAATTGTGATTGGTTAATATTTCAATGCTTGTAATCATATGATCACACATTAACCAATCATATTTGAATAATAAAATTCAAATATGATTGTTTAATGTGTGAGAAAGAAAGAAGAAGCCGGCAACACCGGTGACGCTGATGTCGCTGATGTCTGGCGAGCACAGTGACAACGCCCGGCGTTGGCAACATCAGTGGAGTTGGTGTCGCCGGCTGAGAAGAAATAAGACTTCAGATCAAGACACTGGCAACACCAGCGACATTGGTGCCGCCAGCTAACCACTGGCTATATCTCCTTAAGGCTGCTCCTTAAAGCTAGGTACACACTATACAATCCTTCCTCCTGACTGACCATTCAAGGCTTTTGATCGGTCGGCCAGGAGGAAGGACTGTCGGTTGCGGCAAAAGCAGTACTATACTATTTATGCGTCCTATTTATGCGTAAATAGTATAGTACTGCTTTTGCCGCAACTGACAGTCTGTTGTACTATTACTATTAACTGTTGTACTATTTACGCGTCCAACAGTTAGGCGTGACCGATCGTGTGGTCCATAGAGGGCCGCACGATCAGTTGTGATTTTCCAATCTGTCCGATAGTTTATTAATCCGATTTGGCCGAACGAACGGCCGGTGGTTGATCGAGGCTGCAAAAAGCCGCCATACAATAATTTGGCCCCCCGACCGACCAAAACACTGAAATGTCGGTCAGTCAGGCCGAATTATTGTATTGTTTGTACCTAGCTTAAGGTTGCTGCTTCAAAGAGCCTGCCAAAAACATTGGATAAATAAAAGTAATTTAACTCATTCTTTTATTTATCCAAGTTTTATGGCAGGCGCCTTATGGAGATATAGCCAATATGCTATTAGTTTCTGCACTACAATTTGTTAAAATTTGTGCTAATTTTGCCGCAACCAATCAGATTTGAAAGCTAACATCTGATAGTAAATCAGTTCAACAGCGCCTGTACTATTTACGACAGTTGAGAAAGATAGGGGTCAGTCAACAATTATTAGTTCATTTTTACAAAGCAATAGTGGAGAGTAAAATCTTCATCTTCATCCAGTCTGGTTCGGCACAGGGACCGTTCATGCTAAAAAAAAACTACTGCAGCGGATGGTAAAAACTGCAGAAAAATAATAGGCTGTGACCTAATTTCTATTAACCATTTGTTCCTATCACGTGTCGCTAAACGTGCAACCAGGATTATGTTTTATAACCACACCCTGATAATTATTTATTTCAAAAACTTCCAACATTAAAAACAAGAACATTTTTAAATAGTTTCTTTCCATGTGCTATATCTATTATTAAAGGCATGTCTCCCCCAAAACTATAACCCCCCCACTACTGGCCCCTCTCTGTAGTGATAAAATCCTTGCATACTTCCCAGCTCCATATGGTTCTCCTGTACCCCCCCCCCCCCGTCCAAAAAAGTGGCCACCAGGAGGATAGCAGAGTCCGTATAGGACTCTGCCTCCTGTCTCTCCTCCGGGAGAAGTTTGTCATGTGCAGTGCAGCCCTCCCTCTCCCTCCCATTTTCGTCTCCCTCCCTCTAGCTCCAAACCCTTTTAATATATTATAGTGTTTGTTTCCCCTGCCCCAACTACTATAATGTTAATGCCAGAAAGTCCCCCGATAGTTACTTACCTTACCTCTCTCCTCAGGGGTATCCCTAGAGTTTTTTGCACCTGAAAAAATGTTTGAATGCCGCTCCTAGGCGGATACGCAATGGCGGACGGAGCGCGCCGCCGCCGGGGCAAAGTGGGCGTGGTTGTGTGTGGGCATGGCTTCTTTGATGGGTGTGGCAACATTTTTGATAATTTTGTATTCGGAAACATTTATTTATACAATTCAGTTGGGTTTATACATAAAAACATACTTTCTCTACAAAGAAAGATGATAGGGAAAACATTTTTAAGCTTGCCACCACGTCAATATAGACTCTGAAGGGCCCTAACTAAGCTAACTAGTCTAACCTAACCTAACAAACCAGCTAAAGCTAGCCTAACCATATAAAATTCCGTTTAACAATATCCAACATATCTTTAGTCAAAGAGAAATGTTTAAAAAATATCTGTAGCAAAATATATGTTTGGTAGAGCAATCTGTTAAATACTGTGTCCCCATCATTTCTGTTATTTAGGCAAAGTCAACAAGTCATTTAGTTAATTTTTTTTGGTCAAAACCTTTCAATATCTTGAAACATGGTATTATCTGGTGCCATCTTCTCTTTTCTTCAGTAAAAGGGCTGAAGTAGATAGGTAGGGGCAGCACAAAATTAGGTAGGTAGGTCCCAGCCCCCAAGTAGGTAGGTAGGTCCTAGCACACTAGTAGGTAGGTAGGCCCAAGCAGACAAGTAGGTATGTAGCCAGCCCCCAAGTAGGTAGGTCCCAGCCCCCAAGTAGGTAGGTAGGCCCCAGCATACAAGTAGGTAGCCAGTCCCCTGACCCAAAATAGGTAGGCAGGCCCCAAGTAGGTAGGTGAACCCCAGCACACAAATAGGTAGATAGCCCCCTGAAATGCACTCTCACAAATCACAATAATTACGCTTACAGTATGTCCCACCCCCCTCCCTCCCAAAACCTGTTCTAGCAGCGCTGCGCTGTCTTACTTTTGTTGATCGTGGCAATTTCAAGCAGAGAGTGTCAGTGTCTGGACTCCGCACCAATTACATCAGGATGTCACTGATTGGTCCCAGTCCACAGTTGTTACGGTGCAAGGGGCATGGTAGGAGCTGTTGGCAATTGTTATCAATGGCTACTGTCAGCAGTTGTGCACACAGGATGGACCTTACAGACTCTCTTTTTTATACACTCTCTCTCACACACATACACTCTATCTCACACACACACACTCTCTCTCACACACCACACTCTCACACACACTCTCTCTCACACACACACACACTCTCTCTCTCACACACACACATTCTTTCTTACACACCACACTCTCACACACACTCTCTCTCACACACACACACACTCTCTCTCTCACACACACACATTCCCCCTTACACACCACACTCTCACACACACTCTCTCTCACACACACACACACACACTCAAACTCTCACACTCACAGTGTCAGGGATCCGGACAAGATCTGCAGGCTGCAGCTGCAACGGCTTCCTACAACTCCCCACAGATCGCAGCAGAGTAGTTAGTGCAACTTCCCGTTCCGGCCGTCCCCAGTCTTCAGGCTTTGCAGGCGCTGCTATGATTGGGTAGGTTTCCGAACTTCAGAGCGTTCTTAAACACAGGCATTCGCAGCTCCTAAGATGCTAATGTTGCACTATTAAAATAGGGGGAACCCGGGGAAATGCCGCCTTAGGTCTTTTGGCTTGGGGTGCCGCCATGAGCAACTTTTTAAAGTTGCTTCATGGTAGGAGCGGCACTGTCTCTCCTTCGCCGTTGTGAACTGCTGGCAGCCATGTCCGTGATTGTCTGCCTCTCAGCCAATCACAGACGCGGTTGCAGGTACAGCCCCCTGCTTGCAGTTCCGTGCAAGCAGAGGGCCGGGGCAGTGCGGCGAAGGAGAGAGGTAAGGTAAGTAACTATCAGGGCACTTTCTGGCATTAAAATTTTAGCGGTTGGGGCTGGGGGAACAAACACTATAATATATTAAAACTTTTATTAAAGAGTGGACATACCCTTTAATCAGAAGAAATGACTGTGTTATTTAGTAAATGTTTTTAAATGTATTTTTATATTTTAGGAAATGTTGGTGTGGATAATGTATAATGTATTTTTGTCTTGTTTTATGATGTTTCAGTGCAAAATTTTCACCAAAGCTAATTCCTGTACATTGTGTACTGGCGAATAAAGAATTATTACTGTTACTTTATTTATCTGCAAATGTGGCCCAGCTGTCCTGGAGGCTCCTGTGAATACTGTATATGAGGAGGAGTGTGAAAGAGAAGATTCCTTTGCTTTTGCTTAAAAATATTCTAATGTTCGATAGTTGTGACAATATTGTAAATAATACTTAATATAGTTTTGGGATCTAAATGTCTTGTGTGATGATGCCACCTATTGTTCAAATTACTCAATTACCTTGTATGACAATTGGTGTGTTCATGTCCAGCAGAGCCTTCAGGTTTGTGAGTCTCAGGCTAAAATATAGCATTGAACAACTAATCCAAAGAATGAGGAATTATTTCTCACTCTCGGAATTCCCAGAAAAGTGAGTGAAGACATGCAAAGTTACTTTTTTATGCCCCTGTGGTCCAGTGCTGTAACTAGAATTCACCACCCCCAAGCAAAATTGTAATGCAGGCCAGTGGTAAAACTGCAGGGGCCCCCCTGCAAGTTTGGTTGCTGGGCGTTTGGCACCCCCCTCCCCGTTGGCAGCTGATCACTCATATGCAGTAAAGGTATGCATAATCAGCTGTTTAAAAGACCAGTACGGAACCAGCAGCAGGTTTAAACAGCTAATTGCATCACTATTAGTCCCTGGGGCCCCCGCCATTACAGGCCCTGCATCCACTGAAGCAGGCCTCCTCCCTGCCTTATCAAAAAAGGTTGCCTGGGAGGGTGTAATTGTGGGACCCCCTGCAATCACAGGAGCCCCCACTGCTTTAGTTAGCATGTGTTTAGAAGACCTGTTATTATAAGGTGCAGTATAGCATCAAGCTGTCTTTTGGAGTGTATAGCCCATGATCAATTAATCATTGATGGGTAGTAGTTTAGTAATAAAAGGATTGTCAAATCTTCTTCATTTTAGTAGGTTCCCACTGTATGTGATTGTTCTTTTGTTTATTGATAGACTCTTTAGTGTTGGGTGATGCAATAAAACAACCTGCCCCAACGCAGATTGCGATATACCATATACCACATACCTGTATATTGTATTGAGTTAGTTTAGCTATGATTTATGGGAGCTATGAAATTTTGGTCACAAGACCATAAAAAATTTTCATTAAAAATGGACCACCCCTTTAAGGTACCCTGGATATAAGTGGGTCCCAAAGCAAATGAGACCATGATGAAGCTTGTGTATAGAATACACTGGCAAGAAAAATGTGTGTCAGTTTAAAGGGGCAGAATCTGGAGCCTATAACTGTAAGCCTTATGGAGTTAACATGGAAGCAGTAAAAGCAGACGTCACGCAAGTCTAAAACCATTGGGTGAAGCATGCCTGAAACGCAAGAGTGCAAAGCAGTGGAGCGCTGGGTCACAGACACACAGTGTACCTTTATGCTTGCTGTTTAGTGGGGCATTGATCTGTAAAAAGCAACACACAATGTTTATGAAAGTCCGTTTCGGCTGATAATCGTCCTGTGTATGGGCACTTTATCGCCCAAAACGGCGGTTCGCTGGACGGATCTCCGAATGAGATGTTTCGGGAGATAAAGTGCCCATACACAGGACGAATATCAGCCAAAACGGACATTCGTACACACCTTATGCATGTGTGTACGAACCTTTAGTGTGTCTTCTATGTCGCACAGGAGGAACTGCTACAATGCATTAGACAGATACTAATTAGTAACTGGATTTTGGAAGTTACAATAATGTGACACTTTATGTATAACTTTTGTCAATTGGAAACCTGTATTCAAGCTTGCTTTGGAAGACATTTTATTGAATTTTAGAGATAGGATGTTTCTCAATATAGCACTTTAATTTATAAGGTGGGTATTGTACTGTATGTCATGGGTGATATATATTTCATCTGTGTTAACTAATTGTTACTTGCATTATGGATGACAAGTGTGAGAGTGCATCTCTAAGGGATACTAAGGGAGGACTGTCACTCCCAGTTTAGTGCCTGTTGATATATTACAGATCCCTAGCAGAATCCATTGATACTATTATAGTAAGGGGCACCTGAGTATGTTTACATTTTTTCCTACCCTTGTACCTAATGTCCAACATAGTAAAAGGCTCATATCTTGTGTTTAAGCCCCTCATATTGTCCCTCTCACTGTCATCATTCCTGTAGGGCCCATTAAAGGTGCTAGGGCCAAAAAATGCACATGAACATACTTACAAGACCCGGTCCCTTGCTGTCTAGGTACCGTCTCCTGCTGCTGTTGCAAGCTTGTTTACAGCAAGCACAGCAACAGTGAAGTGTTTCCTGGTCGTGGCTGTCAGCTATTGGAGGTGACGTCTCTGCGTTTGAATGACAGCCGCAAAAGGGAGGGACCGGGTTTTTTAAGTCTTGGGGAAGATAAGTGGGGGTGCTGCAGCTGTATGTAAATTTTAATTTTATTGGAGGCATGCCATTTAAGAGTACATAAACAGAAAGTCTATACACATAGTATATGCATTAATACACACGCATCTTTATTGCAAGTATGCTATGTCTTTATTATAAAAATGTATTTATTTTCTTATTTAGAATTCAAATTATTACAAAAATAAAAAACCTGTAAATTACATGACAACTGTTGGTGAAATAGAAGTACTGCAGGAGATACTGTATTTCCTAAGGAGAAACAAACTTCCAGGTGATTGCGAATATCAGTGTTGGAAATTCTTTTAATTTGGACACTGCAAAAAAATCTTCCACACCAGTGAGGATGAGGAATGAAGAGCAAAGACCAGGTACAATATTTATCAATATATTTAAATGACCTGTCAGTCCTCTGGGTGCTGTCTGATGGAGCCATGTACCTCTTTACAGCGATATAATATTTCTAAAATAAATTGCCATGGATGCACTCTGGTGAAATAATCAACTTCATTGTGATATTGCTCACTCTCATGCAATGTTGTGGGTGTTCCTTCATCTAATAGTCCAAGTTCATCCGAACTACTTCGGGTCGAAATCGGGTTTGGTTCTAAGTCTATTTCTAATGAGCATGTGAAACGCATTGAATAACAGAAAGCTGAGGCAACTCCAGATATAGTATTGGGGGATTGGGGTCTATGTTATAGTTTAACATTATACAGTATAACCAAACAGTGCAAACACCACACAACTATACATTTTATACAATTTAAATGCGAGCACATTTTTTTGCAGTTTGTCATCTTCTGCAACCAGCACCTGAGAATGATTTGGTTAGTCCTTACAGAGCTGAATATTGAGAACTATGAGAACTATAGTGTAAAAGAGAACGCACAGTATAAATAAATAGAGTTTCTCTCTATATTCAGAATTCTTGAAGATTTTGGCATAGTAAGTACATTAATATTGTACATCATAAAGCATAAAACAACTAGAGATGGCTAGTTCGCGGATCCGAAACCGGATTCGTGGCGGATTTCCAAGATCCGCAAATTGCGGATCTCGCAGATTTTCCGGAATTCTGCTTTCAAAATTTTTTCCAAACTGCGTTCGAAAATTTTCGAAGAACGGAAATTTCGAAAATTCAAGAAATTTCGAATATTCTAGAAAATTCTAATTTTTTTCATTTTTTCGAAAATTTGGCAAAAATGATACAGTAACTTGCTGTAAAGGGCCCTGGGAAATGGACTGGGGAACTTTCTAAAAGAATCCTATTCTGATTAGTTACAATCAGAATTTTCAGAAAGAATCTGATTGGTATACCAACCAATCACATTCTTTTCCCGTCAGAATTGGTTACAATTAGATTCTAATCTTATTGTAATCAATTCTGATTGGCATACTAACTAGAGATGGACCGGATTGTGGAACCAAACCTGGTTCCATGGCAGATCTCCGAGATCTGCCAATCCGCGGATTTTCCTGAACCCACCTTTGAACATTTTCGAAGATTTTCATGTATCAAATTCACCAATGGCAGCTGTTTCTACCCGTGCCAACCCCCTGGGTATAAAAGGCAGCTAGACATGTGCCACTTTGTCAGTATGTTTAAGTGAGTTTAGTGGAGACCTGACAGTGTAGGAGTCTAGAGTTTTTTCCATGCTTTTCAAGCTTACTGTGTGTGAATTTTAGTGTGGTGGATTAGCACTTGTTGTTAACCACTCCTGTATTCACACAATTTGGGACCCAAAAGTCCTTTTGAAGACTAACCCCCCCCCCCTATAAGTTTTTGGACAAATTTAGTGTTAGGCCTTTTAGAGGTCTACTGGCCCTATTTAAAACGCACGGTATTGCAGTTTAGGGGTTTAGGGATACAGTGCATTATCAATAATGTACAACCGCGGCAGTAAATTAACGCTGAACGTTTGTTAATTAACAAACCAATTCTGGAGGACCAAGACAGTGATATGGATGTCAAAATGACGCGCCAGCCAGTGCTATGTAGCCCCTCCATTATAGTGCACTTCTAGTGCTGTACGTGCCTTTTGCACATTGGAATGCTCTAAATCCAGGGGCAAGTGCAGGATTGTTAAGGGGGGGATTTCTGAAGAAGCACAGTAGGAAGTTCATGACTAGAAATGGACTAGACCCAAACTTGAACACACAAATTTGAACGTTCGATAATTATCGAACGTTCAAATTCATGTTCCCAGACTTTAGCGCTACTATACAGAAAATAGAGGAGCGGTCACCTACCCCCTCCGTTAGCGGAGCTCCACGTCAGCGGCCTTTCATCATGTCCTTGAAAACATATACACTGCAAATAACAGGCTTCAAGCTTTAGGGTTTTAAAACCTTTATTTGTAAGCAATTCTGATTGGATACATTAAAATTATTTTAGAAAGAACCTGATTGGTATACTAACCAATAAGATTCTTTTTCAATCAGAATTGGTTACAATCAGATTGGTCTGTTCCAACCAGACCATTTCTGAGGTCCCAGAGCCATTTACAGTAAGTTACTGTATCATTTTTTGCAAAATTTTAAAAAATTCCTTGGAAACTCGAAAATTCCTTGAAAACTCAAATTTCCTTAAAACTCGAAAATTCCTTGAAAACTCAAAAATTCCTTGAAAACTCAAAAATTCTCGAATTTTCGAAAAAATCGAACGCGGCTTGAAAAAAAATGCGGAAGCTCGAAAAAAGTGCAATCGTGAAAAAAGTTTGGGTTTTTTTAGTTTCGGTATATGTACGTGTTCCCCACCCATTTCCCAGGTCCCACAACCATGTACAGTAAGTTACCATTGCTGTTTACTTATATTTAGGCGGATCTGTGCAGATTTTTTTCTCCCATTGACTTTAATGGGTTTTTACGCGATTTTTGAATTTTCTAATTTTTTTGAAAGTCTGCGAATCCACAGCGGACGGATTTTAGCAGTTTCGGCCATTTATAACAACAACACAATAGAAAACCTTGGGAAAAAATTAACTAGTCAATCCTTAATTACATTTATCTTTTCAGTGGCAAACCATGAAAATAAACAGAATCAGGCTCATTAACCCAGAGCCGCTATCACTCTGTGTAAATGCTCTTTTTGCTATTCAATATTGCGTTAGAGAATACCGGGATTTACCCACTGTGGGATTTTAACGCCAGCTATTTGCTAAAACTAGCGCAAACGCGATATTGAATCGTGATCGTTGGATGCGCAGGTGATTTTTGCGTAACCCGTGCATCCGATGCTAATATGGATTTAAAGGGCATGTCCACCCCCAAAACTATAATCCCCCCAATTACTGGCCCCACCATGTAGTGTACTTTAATCCTTACCTCACATCCCAGCTCCATATGGTTCTCCTGTAGTCCCCCCCAAAAGTCCCAAAAACTGCCCACCAGGAGGCTAGCAGGTCCATTAGGACACTGCCTGCTACCTGGCCTCCCGAGATTTTTGCCATGCTACTGCAGCCCCTTCTCCCCCCTCCCTCCCCCTCCCTCTCCCTCCCGTTCTGCTATCCCTCCCCCTAGCGTTAATCCCTTTAATATCTCCTTCCCCCATGTCCCCCAGCCCCAACCGCATAATTTTTATTTTTATAAAGCTCCCCAAACTTTTACTTACCTCTCCGCTTTCCTGAGCTGCCGGCAGCCGCGTCCGTGATTGGCTGCCGCTCAGCCATCACAGACGTGGCTGCCGGTCCCGCCCCTCTGCTTGCATTTCCTCGCAGCAGAGGGCCGGGAGCGCGTCGGAGGAAAGAGGAGGTAGTAGAGTTTGGGGGGCTTTCTAAAAAAATAAATAATGCGGTTGGGGCTGGGAGCCCAGGAGGAATGGTATATAAAAAATTGAATTTTAGGGTGGACATACCCTTTAAAGTCATGCTAACTGGTAGCAAACCGGTTAGCGTGACTTTAACTCCATATATTTGCCCAGCGAGTCTGGGTAAATGAGCCTGAATATTAGTAAATGGGTTAGAAGGTCACAAAGGTACATTGTGTAGGCATTAAATTATTTAAATTATGGATCTGTGATAGGAAGTTATGAAACTCCTTTTAAAGGGCATGTCCACCCCCAAATCTACAATTTGCCCCAGTGCTGGCCCCTCTGTATAGTTTTAAAAAATCCTTACCTTACATCCCTGCTCCTTATGGTTCTCCTGCAGTCCAAAGACCAGGAAACTAAAGAGTAGTGGCTGTCTTCATGTCCAAAGGTCTCTGCCTCTTGTCTTGCCTGCGGGAGGGATGCTGACATGCATAGTGGGACCCTTCCTCTCCCTCCCTCTCTCCTTCGGACCCATCTGGCTACCCTTCCTCCTAGCATGAAACCCATTTAATATAATGTTCCTTAGGTTTGTCCACCCCCAACCACCATGTAAATACAAAAAAAACTTTTTTAGTTACGCATCTGTGATACTTTCCTACTCATGCTCATCTTTTGGGAGGTATCTGGCAGGTACTACCTGCTGCTATTTACCTTCTGTGGTTACTAGTCTAAAACTGTTCCTAGTTTGTGTGTTTTGCTTTGTCCAACTTCCGTGTGTCCCGCACCTTCAGTCCAGATACCTTTAGCCCGGAAACATGGAGGAAACCGTGTCTGGAGAGGCAATCCTCGCATCCCAGCAAATGGGGGTTTGGCTTAAGGAGAAGACAACAGTTATATGGCAGGGTATCTGGACTTAAAGAGACCCCGGTTGAGCAGAGCATTACCCCTGTGGTGCGTGTACACAATTAATATTTTTTATTAGCGTGCCTTATAACGTTTTTTAAAAAACTCTTTTGATGTGAAGAAACGCTGCCAGGATGCAAATGTATTTGCAAATAACCACAGCTTTAATATTCCTAGCAGAACTGTTTACTAATTCTTGTAGGTTTTGTACAATACGGTATCTATTAACATCTCTTAATGTTCAGTATATTTCTGCTGATGGCAGGTGGGAGAAGTGGTTAACAAACCTTCATAAAGTTTATCTTCACGGCCAATTCAGACTTTGATATTGTGCTGAACAGACACCCACCGAGATGGAACATCGCTCTGTAATACAGTACACACTCCTTCAGACTTTCCCCAAAAGAATGAAAAACCATAATGAAAACAATAGAAACAAACACTATGTGCTGTGCTGTCTGATTAAGAGTAATTTATATATATATAAATATTTTTTTTTTTATCTATAAGATATATATTTATAATATTCTCACTCTTTACCTCTTTTTTTTGTGGCATAACAAACCTTTAAAGCACTATAGAGATTGCAGTACCAGACATTATTATTAATTTGGCTTGAAAAAGCCAAATTACTGTTCTTTCTGCTAAGTGGGGTGCCACAGGGTTCGGTGTTGGGGCCGCTTCTATTTAGTAAACGATAAGTGCACTGTAAAATCAAGTTATGTTCATTTGGAAGCTGCAGCTTTAAAAATACCGTTGCCATATTTTTTTTATTACCTATGCCCCTCCAGAGCCTAGCTTTGTGCCTTGGAAGTTGCTGACATCTTGTTACTGGTTTGCTGAATGTTAAGCTCCGCCCCTCTGAGATTTCCTCTGCTTTCTCCTGCTTGAGCCTCAAACAGTAATGCTTGTGAGTTCCGTGCACACGCACATACACGGAACTCACAGGCGTTACTGTTTGAGGCTCAAGCAGGAGAGTGCACAGAACTCACAGGCATTACTGTTTGAGGTTCAAGCAGGAGAAAGCAGAGGAAATCTCAAAGGGCGGAGCTTAACATTAAGCAAACCAGTAACAAGATGTCAGCAACTTTCAAGGCACAAAGCTAGGCTCTAGAGGGGCATATAATTTGGAAGTGGGTATTGTCAGCAAGGTTTCTGTGTTTGCTGACGACTCAAAACTTTGTCGACCATTAAAAACTTCAGAGGATGTGCAATCGTTGCAGGGGGATCTATATGGATTGTCACATTGGGCTGCTAAGTGGCAGATGGGATTCAATGTTTGGGATTCAAGGTGATGCATTTTGGACTTGTGCTACTTATACTATAAATGGCTCTGTGTTAAGTGAATCTCTGTTGGAAAGGGATCTTGGAATTTTGGTGGATAACAAACTTAAAGGTAGCAAGCAGTGCCAGGCAGCAACAGCCAGAGCCAGCGTGGTATTGTCTTGTATAAAGAGAGGTATGGATTCAAGGGAGGAAAATGTAATTCTCCCTCTTTACAAAGCATTGGTAAGGCCTCATTTGGAATATGTAGTGCAATTTTGGAATCCTGTGTACAAAAAGGACATGTTTGAAATTGAAAGGGTTCAGAGAAGGGCAACTAAATAAATAAGGGGATTGGGGGATCTTGAATATGAAGAGACACTGGAAAAGTTACAATTATGTATGCTGGAGAAAAGGCGCTTGCGTGGGCATATGATTACTGTGTATAAATACATAAACGGGCCATACAATAAACTATCTGGGGCATTGTTCACCAGTAGAACATGTCAGAGGACACAAAGACATCCCTTAAGACTTGAAGAAAAAAGGTTTAGGCTTCAAGCTCGGAAAGGGTTTTTTACTGTGAGAACGGTAAAGCTATGGAACTGTCTTCCAGTGGACGTTGTAATGGCAGGTTCATTGGTCAATTTAAAAAAAAAGCTGGATGAGTTTCTGCAAACAAGGAATGTTGCAAGTTACTGGTATTGATACATAAAGTAGAGTTGATCCAGGGAAATTTCCGATTGCCACTTGGAGTCAGGAAGGAATTTTCCCCCCGTCATAAATTGGTGTTTTTTTTTGCCTTCCTCTGGATCAACAGTTTGGCAGGAAATGAGGATATTGCTAGATGGGTTGGACTGGATGGACATATGTCTTTATTCAACCTCAAATACTATACTACTATATATAAATCCTCCGTATTTTGCAATCCAAAGAGCTGTAGCTGAATTTAACACCCCCACACACTCACACAAACCCTGATATATAATCTGACCAATAATACCAAGGCCAAGTGTCAACTATGAAAAAATCCCTGAAAAACTGTCAGGTGCTTCCCATTATACTAAATGGAAATTATAAGTGCAACACAATATCGATGTATATTAGTATCAATGTATATTAGTATCAATGTGTATTAGTATTTTTTGCTTTAAGAGTGAGAATCAGGCAATGTAGAGAATATAGAATGTACGTTTAAAGGTTGTCTCTAGCTAATCAGCATTTGTCTTTTCAGGTGACCTTTGTAACAACATTGCTGTAGAAAAATGATGATAGGGCAAAATAGATCAAGTTATTGGGAAATGTAATCTATCCTTTTATGTATATCCTGTGCTGGATCTTTGCCTTATCTTTGTCTAACATTTCATTAAAAACTTAACTTCATTTAAATAATCCTTAATAGACTGAGTGGAAGAGAAGAAAAAACACCTGTCATATTTGTCATCTCTAGAAAACTGCAGAATCTTAGAACACGTGCATTACAAGCTGAATATTGATTTGCTTGAGGCTCGGCGTGACTTTAACAGCAGACAGAATGCATTAGTCACAGTGCGTTTTCCTCTAGAAGGAGGGTAGGTACATTATTATATAGAATGAGAGGCAGTACAATAATCCTGTAAGAGGCTGTGGATATGGGGAGACGGGAGGGAGGGATTGTTACATAAAGATCTTCATTGCTCATCAGACAGTGTGCATGCAGACCAGAATGCTCTACTTAGAGAGTATGAGGAAAAGTATAGGGCAGACTAAATTATTTCTGCAGGGAGATATTCAAACAAATTCAAGTAATAATCACAGAATTGGAAAAGGCTTTGTGAGTTTTTACACCTATTACAAGGTTCCTGGTATAAAAAAATTATATTTAACACAAGCCAGCAACGCAGAATATTATTGGGACCCAGTGGGTAGTGGGAAGGCCTGCAAAGGGTAGTAAGTACAGCCCTTTGCAGGCCTTCCACCCTGCAAAAACCCATTTAAGGGAGGTACCACCACTGCCCCCCCCCCCATATAAATAAATATAAGAACAACATTTATGATTCATCTAGAAAAACAAAACAGTATACATGCTCCAGACTCTCTGTAATACTCTCTCATTATCATGCCTAGAGAGACTCCCTGAACTTTAGGCAGAGGTAGGGTACTTGCTTTTGCAGCTATAACTGTAACAGAAATGTCATCATACCTAGCAATCTTAAAGGACATGTCCATCCTTAAAACAAAAAAAATGGCGAATTGTTAGTTATCTGCCTGTAACCCCAACTGCTATTAATACCAGTTTCTTACATACGTTTGTAACCATATAATTAATCAGAACTTTCCCTTCTGAAAAAGGTATCTGACTCCTCCCTCTGCTCAAAGAGCTTTTTAGCAGCAGGGGAATCCGCAATCAATAATTGGTTGTGATGTTAGCAGTCACAGCCTTGATTGACTGTTTGGAGGGAGGAGCCAGCTAACTCTCTGAGAATGGAGGCTACAATTATACTAAAATATCTGGTTAATTATACATCTAATAATATGCTAAGTATATCAGTTGGGGTTGGGGGAAGGTAACAGACATGTGACAAGTTTTTTGACCTAAGAGTGGACATGCTCTTTAATATTTCCTCTATGGGGCTATGTATAGGGCTGTGTATTGGAATTCTATAGGACTGTCTGTCGGTTTATACTCGAGTCAAGCAGTTTTCCTGGTTTATCGGTTAAAAGTAAGTACCTTGGTTTATATTCTGGATGGTTTATACTCAAGTATATACGGTACTCTGGTTTGTATTTGGAACAGGGAATTCATCCCTTTTTCCATTCTAGTCCATTAACCATATTTATGTATTTTGGTTCCTTATTTATTCATTCAGAAGCACAAAGTTGTAGAAATGACCCCAAACAAAGACACGCCTTCTACTTATTTGTATGTTTATACCAGCTGTAATATAAATAATACAGCTGGAGGGATATAAATTCACAATTTAGGCTAAACACAATTTTAACTTTTAACAACTAATTTAAAAACATACTATCCGATATCCACTATCTTTCTGAAACTTTTATTTTATTGATGATGCTGATTACAGAGACACAGCTAATGGTAGCCATAAACACATCAATACGATCAGCCGATACAGGGTATTAGCCGATTTTTTCTCTGTGTATGGTGCATGCTGACGAAATTGGGCCAACTGCAACACCCTGTTTCCATTATTGGGATTCCCGAAATGTTCGATCCAATCAATATTATCAGTTTGTATTAACTAAATACCAGAATCTTGTAACTGTTGAACAGAAGCAGCACTGTCGTATTTCCAGGCTGAAATATTTCTGTTCAATATGCTTTTTTTTAATGAGTTGCACAAGGACAGCGGGTCAGTGTATATATTTTGTTGATGTTGTATCATATAGCTTAATGTGGATGGCATACAGTACATCAAAAGAGAGTCCCATACACAGCCCCATAGAAATTCCAATACACAGCTCCATAGAAAGTCCAATACACAGCCCCATAGAAATTCCAATACACAGCCCCATAGAAAGTCCCAAACACAGCCTTATAGAAAGCCCCACAGAGAGTCCCATACACAGCCCCATAGTAAGTCCAATACACAGCCTCATAGAAAGTCCAATACACAGCCCCATAGAAAGTCCCATACACAGCCCCATAGATAGTCCAATACACAGCCCCATAGATAGTTCAATACACAGCCCCATAGAAAGTCCAATACACAATCCCAAAGAAAGTCCCATTCACAGCCCCATAGAAAGTCCCATACACAGCCCCATAGAAAGTCCCATACACAGCCCTATAGAAAGTCCCATACAGCCCCATAGATAGTCCCATACACAGCCCCATAGAAAGACCCATACAAAGTCCCATAGAAAGTCCAATACACAGCCCCATAGATAGTCTAATACACAGCCCCATAGAAAGTACCATACACAGCCCCATAGAAAGTCCCATACACAGTCCCATAGAAAGTTCCATAAATAGTCCCATACACTGATGTGCCCTGCATACCTTTCTGTGCAGCCTGAACACTTGAAGATCGTTTTGTTCCCATTTTCCTTGCAGTCTGGGCTGTTCTGAGTGAGCAGGACAACAATTGCTTAACCCAGTGAGGAGAATCCAGAGGATTCTCTGTGTTACAGCTTTTGTTTTCCCATGTGATTTTGTCCAGCAGCATCCAGATCAGCACAGACCCGAGTATAAACCAAGGAGAGACTTTCAGGATGATTTTAAAGGTTAAAAATTTGGTTTATACTCCAGTATATACGGTATGCAGATGTTTGAAAGTTGGAGATAATTGTGGAGATGATAGACTTAGGATAAATGACGCCCTGTACAAAATTATTTATAGGACACTCCTAACTAATCACATTGGAAGGCATTGCCATAGATAGTGGGTGAAAGAAACTTAAAAAATTATTTGCAGTGCAAATTATTTGTGCCCTATTTTCAATTTTAAGATGAGCCAAGTAGAGGTTTACTAGTCACTATGGGGGAGATGCAGTAACCTTAAAATCGCAGCTTATCCTGACTGCTCTCCCATGATGCCGAAATCATATTATGGTAGTTGCAGTATCACAGAAGTGTGTTGGGTAAACTTCGTTGGACGCCCTGATTTTGTCGGCGTTAAGTATTGGGCTACATTGTATTATGAAATGTAACCCTAACTGCATCTGGTGCACTGTGCATTGGTCTAACACAGCAGAGGAGGTGTCTACCGGTCAGCAAGGGATTCAGGTGTGTAATAATAAAGTAATAATAGAAGCATTTTTTGGTAAAGGTAAGTATCCCCCCAAAATTAAAAAAACTGACCACCAGGAGTCTGGCCACCAATAAAATGGTTTCTGCCTCTGAGCTGTCCTCTCAGAGGTTTTTGGCTTGCTCAGAGCAACCCTTTACTCCCTCCCCCCCTCCCTCTCCCACCCATTTTCCTCTCCCTCCCCCTAGTGTAAAACCCCTTTCCCACATATTAGGGATAGTTCCCCCAGCCCCAACCGCAATAAAATATTTATAAGAAAGTCCCCCAATCTTCACTTACCTTCCCTCTTTCCTCCGACGTTCTGAACTGCCGGCAGCCGCGTCTGCTGGTCCGGCCCCCTGCTTGCAGTTCTGTGCAAGCAGAAGGCCGGGCATTGCGGCGGAGGAGAGAGGGAAGGTAAGTAACGAATGGGAGACTTTCTTACAAATATAATATAGCGGTTGGGGCTGGGGGAACTAGCCCTACAACATATAAAAAATGTTTAAAAGGGGTGGACATGCCCTTTAACCTGCTTGTAAAGTGGTGAGGGTGGACATATGGTACAAGGCACACCCTCCCTTTAAGTCATTGAATTAAAGGAAATATTACATTTTGATGGTTAATTCTGTTTGTCATGTGTGTACATTTGTCCTGACCCATTTTTAATGAAGTTAAATACAATGCTTTGATTTTATAACGCACTGCCACCATCTTTTATACTTTGCGGTGGGACTTATCTAAAGAATGGCGGTGTCTACCAGAAAAAGCCCACAGTACTGACTTGTATGGTGCAAAAAAAACCCTCCTCCTGCCGAGATGTTGAACCACTAGTACAATGGGGAAGGATAAAGAAAGCAGTCCTTGCTGGAGTCAAACATTTGACTGACTTCCCTCAGATGTGTCTTTGATGAGGAATTGCTTAAAAAAGCTAATTGGAATATCATTCCAATTATATGGGTGCAACAGTATGTTTTTGTGCATAATACAATAATGTACAATACATATACTTTTATTATTGTACTTTTATTTTAGGACTTTAATTATGAAATTGTGTGTGAGTTTGTTTGTGTATTTGTTTGTGTTTGCATTTGAAGTCTAGGCATAAATAAATGTCTATACATTTGCATTCATGGATTCCTTAGTTAGTAACATAGTAATTGAGGTTGAATAAAGACATGCGTCAATCAAGTCCAACCTTTTCACTCTCCCTTTTAATCCTACCTAACAGTTGATCCAGAGGAAGAAAAAAAAAAAAACAGCTAAAAAAGGGGAAAAATATCCTTCCTGACTCCAAACGGCAATCGGAAAGTATCCCTGGATCATCCAGATCTATATGTACTAATACCAATTATTCTCAATATTTTTTAGTTTTAGAAGCTTATCCAGGCCTTTTTTAAAGCTATTTAATGAACCTGCCATTACCACATCTGCTGGAAGACAGTTTCACAGTTTCACCGTTCTCAATGTAAAGAAACCTTTCCTAACCTGAAGATGAAACTTCTTTTCTTCCAAACTTAAAGGATGTCCACGAGTCCTCTGATATGACCTATTAGTGA
The DNA here is from genome assembly GCA_019447015.1 of Hymenochirus boettgeri. Taxonomy (NCBI): domain Eukaryota; kingdom Metazoa; phylum Chordata; class Amphibia; order Anura; family Pipidae; genus Hymenochirus; species Hymenochirus boettgeri. Next base: position 190,404,884 of record CM033472.1, read on the forward strand.
ACAATGCACCAGAGAGTTTATTGTATGGCCCATTAATATATTTGTATAAGGTTATCATGTCCCCACGCAAACAGACGTAAACAGACCCAACTTGTCTAATCTGCCTGCATAGTCAAGCCCCTCCATTCCCCTTATTATTTAGTTGCCCATATAACCTTAGTTTGGTTACAGCACACGTCTCCTATATGACTTGTACGTTTATGCCATGTTTTGTGTCTTAAGCTTGAAATCTGCGGTCGGAGATACAGTCAAAAAAGGATGTAATTTGGCTCTTTCAAGCTGAATTATTAACTAGATTGGAAGAGATGGGCCAAGTTTAACAGCAAAACTTTGAGGTTTGCAATTTCCCAAAATGTTTCCATTACCACAATACAACATTTATTGCATCAGGTGTGCTGCACATAGTCCAGAAAATTGTGGACTTTGCTTAGATCACTATAAATGAGTCCAAAACCCATGCTAACCTAACCTAATATTACCTTGGGTAGTGTAAATTTCAGATTAATTTAAGCTTGTTATTGCATCATCCCCTCAGTGTCTTTTCTAGGTCCTCATCCACATTTCCCATCTTCTTTAACATAGGTGGGTCTGATGTAAAAGGAGGGAGCTGTCGGCTATAGCACTATCATATTGCTCACAGGCTCAGATTGTTATTAAAAGAGAAAAAATCCCTCCACGGATCACAACATGAAATAGAACTTATTTAAAACAGAAGGCTCTTCCCAGCCTCATACTATAAAAATAGCATTGCCCAATAATTGATTTCTATTTTTATAAAAGCAATCTGGTAATAGAAAACACTGCTGCACCATCCAAATCATTCAACAATCTTAAAAATCTCAGACCTCGCTACAAACGGATACAGCATAATGGTCTGATGCATTTCAGGCCACTCCAAGATCCTTAATTTTTATAGTATGAGGCTGCAAAGGATTTCATAGAGGAGTTCCAAATATCAATAATAGCCTTTTGGGGTTCCTTTAAAATAGTCACAACTACCTAAAATTTGGGATTTTTCCTTTGTAATTTGCTGAAGATCGAACTTGATATAGACTTAAACAGTAAGCCAGATTTGAGTCACATCTTTATCATATCATTATCCACTCCCTTTACTATAGAAGATTGAGCCGATAACATCACTAGCAAAAACTGTAGGGGCCTGGTTCCTGGCTGGGCCCCTGACATACACCACTCCTCTCCCAAGCGCAGACAAGTTAATGAGGTCAGCTGTATTTAAACAGCTTATCGTGTGTATGTAGCGAAAGTACGCACAAGCAGCTGTTTAAGATCCCGGTACAGGATCGGTAGCCATTAAAAAACGCATACCTTTACTAACATACATATGATCAGCTTTTTAAAAATGGATGATCTGCGGGTCCTCTCATGAATTCAACCAGTTTTTCAAAATGGAAGAGAATATGTAGAATAACTAGGTATGCATAATGTAAACTAATAATTATAAAAATAATAATTTTTCACTGAACTTTCCATTTATAGAATCAGATTGAGACAAGGAAGCCACTTGGATGAGCATTCATTTTGTTTTTGTTTGGCAGGGTGGGGAGAAGGGGGCGAGAAGGGATCGTGAGGGGTAGCTGACATCACCAAAGGGGCAGGGGCAGAGTAAGGGGTGGGATGCGCTGTGTGACGTAAAATACCTGCATGAATTTTACTGATACAATGACCTAGATCAGGGATATCCAACCTGCGGCCCCTCCAGATGTTTGAAAACTACAGTTCCCAGATTCCCCTAGCTGCCCACTGTTGTTAGATCATTCTAGTAAAAGTTTATTGAAACATCTGGAAGGCTGCATGTTGGACATTCTTAATCCAAAAAAATAATCAAACCTTAATAGAAGTAATAATGTTCGAGAAATTCTCATACATTTATTACATCAGTACTTTTATGTTTAATTTGCCCAATTTTTAACACACCATGGGGCTTGATGTAATAAAAAGAGCAACAGTTTGCCCATGCTATTAATCTGCAGCAACCAATTAGATGTTATCTAACTGAAGTAACCCAGTAAAAAGCTAACACCTGATTGGTTGCTGCAAATTAACGGCAGAGACAAAATTTTCACCTCTTATTGCATCACAAAAATTTCAAATAAAATTTTCCCTGTGCTACTAATCTGTAGCAACCAAACAGATATTATCAAATGTTTTCTAACTGTATTAGACCAGTTAAAAGACATCTAATTGGTTGGTACAAACTTATTTTGCACCTCTTATTGAGTAAACCCCAAAACCGTTTACAACCAAAGTAAATTTATTTGTAAAAATAATCTACTCATCAGTTTCAGGCTAGAAATCTGCCAACATTGTTCTGTTAAGTGAACAAGGACCAATAATGTACAGATTAGGGAGGAGAACTGACAGGAGCATTAACTGAACCCTAGAAGGATAGATGACATCCAATTCTAAACAGTGTTGTAACAATATTTCCTTTGAGTAAGGGGGGCCCATACAAGCAACAATACCAATAATATCGGTCGGTATTGGTCGGAATCGGTATTGGTCCACGAAAAATCTTCTAGCGGGACCGTACATACGAGGTCTGACAATCGTATGATATTTGAATATCCCGGGGTCGTATGTATGAGAGCTAAGCACAAGCAATGAAATGTCTAAAGTTAAACTTTTTATGCCCGTCCCTGCAACACTATTTATGAACTGTTATTATTCTAGTAATATGGTACAGTATAGCTGCCTTGTGTCCTATCACTTTTCTTTGATATTTAGTGAGCTGTGCCATGTTTTAAGTTCTTTAGGGGTCCCTAGGAAGACACCTGTGGGGGCCCCCCTGTTCAATACTCCACTATCAGACAGCTATGTTCTAAAGGCCCCTTAAGGGATTGGGCAATTGCTTTATTTGCCCCCATTAAACTGTCCCTGTGCTGGATTACTGCCTTACATTATTTAAAGTTTACATTTTTAGGTTTTATTTTCTCTTTAAATGAATTAAAGAAAGATGGCTCATAGCCAGTTTAAGGATTCAACAGACCAGTGGATCCTAATTCTGCTCCTATTAATATTAACATAAGGATATTTATTGCTTAGAATGGTTTGTGCGGTAACATGTGCTACATTGCTAGCATGTGCTCTGAGGTAAATGCAGCAATACACAAAATACAGCACATCGTATAATTCGGAAACAGAGCTAGATGTATGCAGGCCAATATGCTAGCATCTACATGGTTACAATACATTTTACAAAGCAAATATTGATTTCCAAGATATTAGCTCCTTCTAAACTGGTTTTAGTTGTAAATAATTGTCAGCTCCCTGGTAATCTCTAGGTAATGTTAAACCTCGAAGGCGGAATAACACACTGCACTTATTATTTATTCAGTATGGCTGAGCTAGCATAGTTGCCACAGCACACATTGATACAGAGCACTCTTTGATCCAGCATTCTGGCATGCAAAGGAATTCAGAGCTCTTTGCCTAAAGGGAACAATCCAACATTTCAAGACTCTTTGATTAGCACTTTCTGTTAACATTTTAGGTGCCTGTACAAGCCAAGAGAGGCAACTGCATCAGTGTTATGGGTACAATCACTGAAGAAACAATATGTTACAGAGCAAAATCATGCAATACACACTGTAGGAATCCAGGAAATCCCTGCACCATAGAGGGGCAATCATTGGTCTCCAAACCTTTAAGGGTGCCAACAAACCAAAGGTTTTACATGGTGTTTAGTTCCCCTTTGTTCTATCCCAAGTGTTTGAGCATTTTCTAACTTCATTGTGGAAACTCCTGATGAGAGAATGAACTGAAAGTGAAAGATCCCAGTAACCACTCTAGATTGTAGACATACCGGCACTGCAGGTGCTGTTACTCCATCCAGATCCCTTATTAGTTTCCATCCAGCTCTGGCACTGCGTGGACACAGTGCGGAGGAATGTGGGAGGACAGGGACGTTCACCTGCGTTTTAGTGTATCAAGTGACATGGGGACATGGGAGAGTAAGGGGAGGGACAATATGGGGGCAGGATAAAGGAGCTGGTATACATTGTGTTTACAGCAGACTGTACTCCTTGGGAGTGGTTTTGTTTTTCTGATACAGAGTGAAAGGAACAGTGTAAGAGAGACAGGTGAGTAGAATAAGGACACAAGGAAAGCAACAACCACAAAGCAGTACTGTCTGACACAATAGGACCCACAGGATGGATACTAACTGCCAAATGGGAATATACTGCTCTATTTAGTTGCATGAACAATTAGTTGATTCTTTTTTTCTTTGTAAAGTCAACTACACGGATTGCAATATTTAGTACAGGTGGCTGACTGGAAAAGTAGCCTTAAGGAGTAAAAAACAGAGAACAGTTCCCAAAAAGTATTAAAGGGTTTCATGGATATTTCTGGGAACAGTAAGTGCTCGGCCCCACTGTCGCTTTTTAACACGTCAGCTGGTCTAGCCAACCGGTGCAATGTGTGCACTTGCATGTGCATTTCTGGTGTTTGTTGTGGTGTGGGCTCAGCCTGAAAGGCTATTCAGGAATAAGCATTAAAGGGCATGTCCACCCAAAAATAAATAAAAATAATATTCTGTTCCTCTGCCTTGCCCACCCCCAACCGCCGTGTTAAAACTAAAACAAAAAATTTGCGATTCATACTTACAGTCCCTTCACCCCCGTGGCTATCTTAATATATTAGATTGGCTGCCAGCTGTGAAGATAGCCGTGGGAGGGCAGGGCTGTACGTATGAAACTTTTTTTTAATCTAACATGGTGGTTGAGGGTGGGCAAGGCAGAAGAACACTATATTAAAAGGGTTGCATGCTAGGTGGAAGGGCAGCCAGATGGGATAGGGAGGGAGAAGGGCTCCCGGGCTCCCCTTTGCATGTCGCTGTCCTCTCAGAGGACAAGGAGGAGGCGGAAACCTTTCATAATTGAAGACCCCTACTACTCTTCATTTTCCTGGACTTTGGACATGGACTGCAGGAGAACCATAGTGAGCAGGGATGTAAGGTAAGAATTTTTTTAGAACTACACAACAGTGGGGGCAGCATTGGGGCAAATTTTAGTTTTGGGGTGGACATGTCCTTTAAGGCTGTGGCCACACTACAATAAGCGTTATTTTGGAATGGCACAAACTTGTGTTACCATACGTTGTTGTCGGCTTGTGCGTGCAATTCCGACAATTTGCCCTCACTGGAGCACATGCAAATCGTTCTAAAAATGGTGATGGCATCACAGCAGACACTAACAGAGATGATGTGGCCAGCCCCATAGCCCAACACTATTGTGCACTTAAAAGCACAATCAGATCGCCTTGTGCTTAAAAGCACACTAGTATGGCCTATCCTTATATCAGACTTTCGGACACTTTTATTGATTAAAGGTGTTTATGTGGCTTTAGGAATTTTTTTTCACTACAATCAATGCAATAAATATAGTGCAATGTTTGAATAACTGTTATTAAATTCATGCAGAAGACGGGGTTAATGCACCAAAAGCTGGAGGACATATTGTAGCACTGCACATGGATAGTGTAACAATATTTATATGTAAAGTAAGGCAGGTGAAGTGAGAGCATGGGAAGCAAAACATAAATATATTAGATCTCATTATAAGCTCTCAAAAATGAGGTTTAAAGTTACAGTAGACATGCTCTTTTATATTAAAAGAGAACTATAGTACATGGTTTTACTAAAAATAATTAAAATTAAAAATACCTTGGTCCGGGAGGTAGGATTGTTAATTCCTACCTCTTAATTTATTTTCTGTGAGGAGAATGCAGGCAGGCCCAGGACAATTATCTGGCAGATAAAAACTCTATGTGCTAGTGATTTTCAACAAACATTTATTGGAAGGTAGGAATAATCAATCCTACCTCCCTGCTCCATATACTTTTTATTTTTAAAATGAAAACTTGAGTGTAATTGTCCTTTAACACATAAATTACATTATGCAAGGTGGAAAATGAAAACATTGACTTCTGCTGTTAGTAAGGCAACAGCCCATTAGTACAGGGTTGCTGCTTAAACTTCCCAAAAGTTAAAATTTTAAAGTTAATTGCCATAATTGCTGCAGGGTAATGCTGCTCTACCAGCTACTGTTCTACCACCCAGGTAAAAGAGAAGGTACTTCGATGGACATGCACCTATAAGCAGGATAAAGAAGGGAAGTTTTGATTAAATAAAAAGCTGATAGTCTTCAACTTTAATAATGCCTGGATGTTGTCAGCCCTTACTGAATGCACCGCTTTCCTAACCAATATTGGAAAACATATATTCAACATTATTGGTGTAGATTGCTTGTGCTCTGTTATAAATGGTGGGGATAGGAAAAACACATACAGGGAGATTTAGTAAAAGTTTTTATCATAAAAAATGGTGCTAATTTTGCCCAAACCAATCAGATCTTATTTAACATTTGACAGCTAAAATCTGATTGGTTGGGGCAAAATTAGCACCATTTTTTAGGATAAGAACTTTTATTAAATAACCCTGATAGAATCTCTACAAATGGACTGTTACTTAGGGTTTCCAGATTTTGAAGTAGAAAATAGAGGACAAACCTAATAAGCGTAAGCAGACGCCAATTTTTTGGTCACATCTACTTTTCCAAAGCCATGCCCACTTTGAGGTAACCACCTAGTATGCTGTAAATATAGTATTATACACTAGGATGAACCAAAAACACAGTCCATTTTTTGGTACATATTTGTCCATTTTCTTTGTCCGTTTTTGGGATTTGGGCAGTAACAAAGAATTTATCATTATCAGGGTAAAGACCCATCCTGAAGGAGTCAACCCAGGGTGAGGACCTAGACTGCTAGGTTAAGCATCTAACTCCTGCACTTATCTCTTAAATTTGGGATCACCAGTGTGATATTCTCCGCCTCCCACTTCTGGTCTGATACCATTAGCTTGTCAGCCCGCGGTACAGAAGTAGACCGGGTAAGTTTGTTCCTGGCTCCAGCAGGTTGTATTGAAGAATGGGAGGTAAGACATAGCTCCTTAACTCCTGTTTTTCAATAAAACTGGGGAACTTCTCTGAATGTTCTGTCAGTAATTTAGCTGCAGGATCACTGCCTGTGTGTGTGTTAGAGGCAGAAAACCCGGACAAAGGAGTTTATTTGAAATTCCAGCCAGACCCCAGATTTTTCATTAAAAATATGTTCAAATCTGGGATTTTCCTGACGTCTACAAAACATACTGTTACTATGTATGGATTTTGTACTAATTTCATTCATTTGTTTATTAGCAAAATTATCAATTTGGCACTGATTTAGGCTGAGGCAGTTTAAAATATATATATAGGGTACCAACCATGGCAGCCACATAGACCTCTTTTTCCAGCGTTTGCTAAGCACAATGCAATGCAGCCATAAGACTAAAATCTAATACCTCTTTGCATGGACAATTATCAGTGCCAAATATTGCAATTGCTAATTGTTCTAATACACAAAGTAATTTGCCAGCTCTTGGCTGTAATAAGCAAATTATAACCAACAATAAGCAACATTTTCTTTGCACATATCTTTCACATGGCTGTATGTATTTAGGTATTTATTTTCTTTAATAGTTACTGGTGAAACATACAACAACCACAGTACTAATGCTGTGAAAATGCAGGTTTCTGTGCTACATGTTTTGGGCTTCACTCGTCCTTTCTCAAGCACATTTTTATTTATTAAATCCTGAGCTACCCATTCAGCCACATCACTGCCCCGCAGGATGACCTGAGAAGTATTATTGTGCTGCCTGTCAGCCTGAATTTGATATGCCTGCAATCTGAAAGGGAAAGTTATTTTTTAACATAGGAAACATTTTAATTGTAGATGACCCACAAAACAAAACCTCTAAAAGGTCCCATACACAGGCACAGCAGATTGCATTGGAATCCATTGAGAAGTTGGTGTACACTGGCAAGCAAACGGCAAAAATCTGCCTCCGATATTCTGTATAGGAAGCAATCATTCCCTGGGCAATGTCAGTGGTTGCCTCTACTAGTACGAGTTGATAATATTAACAACTGTACAGTTTTGTTCATCTGGACTGAACCGAACAACCGCAATGCAGAAGGCGGTAGTTTGTTGGCATTACGGTCTATTCTTTTTGTGCCATACACATGGCCAATATCAATTAAATCCTGTTGACAAGTGCATGGCCACCTTAATAATACCTTGAACAATTAGGCTTCATATTGTTGATGTGATGTCTTGTGAAATTTAACCTGACAGAAACTATCCTAGCAATGCGGATACTCATTCGGTATTGGGGGAATTCCAGTCTGTCTGTGGTTAAAAGTTAACCTAATACTAATGTTAAACCCACTGCACTTCCTGGGTTCACCAGCCTTTATGTGTACATAGTTTTCATAATAAATATTTTGAATTCACGCAGGGGAATTTCATTTACTGTGGAGGTTTTGTTTTCTGCAAGTAGAATAAAGAGAGATGTGCACATTGGAAAACTCATTTTAATGTGCATTAAGGCTGAGGCCACACTACAGTGCACGGCGAAGTGCGGGAAAAGCATTCGTTCATGCATGCGCTGCTTCCTGCTTGTTACCATTCGTTTGGGCTGCTATCTGCGCAACTTTGCATGATTGGATTGCATTTAATATGCCACAAAAATGGTGATTGTCTGTGCTCCGAAAAAAACGATCGCAGCAAAGTGCAGCGTATATCAATATGGCCATTCGCATTGACATGCACCGTGTTTCTCATGTGTAAACAGATTGCAAATGGTGTGTGGTCTAGCCCTAACAAACACTTTCCTATGTAGTTCACCAGCCTTTAGCATCAGGAATCTCTGGCTCTGTATATATATTAGTGCCCTCTGTCCAGCAGACTGGTAACATGTTCGCATACGCTGCAATATGCAAAAAAAATGTGGTTGCATTCTCTGGTTAGTAATGCAGGTAATAAAGTGCAAAATATTTCAGTTGGGGTTGGAGGCAGGAAACTGAAAATTGGCAAGTTGGTTTTAAGGGAGAACATGCCCTTTAAGTCTTTAATATTTGCTGTTATTACCCACAAATCATTGCTGATAAAAATGTTTACTGTAGCTGAAGTGCAAGCATTAACCCTATAGGTAAAGGAACTACAATTTTAGTAAAAAGTGATGTCAGGTGCTCCCTCTACTAGCACTTCAGCCTGACCAGCAGTCTCTCTGGAACAAGAAGGAAACAAATCAGTGGTAGAACTTTAACCTCCTGCAAGTAATTTACCGTTTGATTCAGGAAAAACACTGGCAATATCTAAAGATAAAGTCCCTTTGAGCCTTTACTTTTCCTATGTTCCATAAGTACATGCACCTAGACATAGGGGTTGGCATCGGAGTTTGCTGTCCTCAGGGAATCTGTACACAGACATGGGTGCACTTTGTTAGAGATGGATCTGGTTTCAACATTATGTCAAATGTTTCCAATTTGACTTTTTTTCTAATGAGCAGAATGATGCAAAAGCAATTACACGTCTTTCAGCAAGTCTGATACAGTCAATCGATTTTATTCTGAGCCACCCTCAACCCTGACTATAAAAACCACTGTTTCAAGCTATTTGTCCGTGTTTCATATATATTTCTACAATCAATACATATATGTAGCTGCTTTAGTTTCCCAGTCCTTTAGCCATTGATACATGTCCCCAGTTCCATTTCCCAGCTTCCTTTGCATTTGTTTTATTATTAATTTGGCTTGAAAAAGCCAAATTACTGTTCTTTCTATTTCTTCTTCTTCTTTTTCTTCCGTTTTATTCTTCCGCTTTTTTGGACCGTATCTCCTCCCACAGTTTTTGAGCTAGAGACATGAAATTCGGTACAGATGTGCGGGGCATATAGGAGAAGTGTGCTATCATCTAGCTAAGGAATCCGCGGAAGCGTTACGGCGTTATCGGCGAATTTCCGGACATTTCCCATAGACTATAATGGTAACAATCCTCAAAGGTGGATATTTCAAAACAGTTTGTTTCATGGTCATAAAAAAAAATGGTTATACCCCCAACCCCCCACACAGACCCAGGTACACCCACCTACCTTTTCATTCCCATGGAAGCCATATTTAAAGGGTAACTAAAGTCAAAAAAACTAATTTAGATTTATCCTCAAAAAAAGATAGTTTTATGGTTATAAACACAAAAAAGACATACCCCCTCAACCAGACCCAGGTACACACACCTACTAATCTACTTATCCATTAATGTGGCAGCCATACTTAAAGGGTAACTAAAGTAAAAAAAAAACAAATTTAGATTTATCCTCAATAAAAGATAGTTTTATGGATATAAACACAAAAAAACATACCCCCCTCAACCAGACCCAGGTACACACACCTACTAATCTACTTATCCATTACTGTGGCAGCCATATTTAAAGGGTAACTAAAGTAAAAAAAACTAATTTAGATTTATCCTCAATAAAAAATAGTTTTATGGTTGTAAACACAAAAAAAGACATACCCCTCAACCAGACCCAGGTACACGCACCTACTGATCTACTTATCCATTACTGTGGAAGCCATACTTTAAAGGGTAACTAAAGTCAAAAAAGCAAATTTTGATCAATAATCAAAACACTTTTTTTTAACCCAGAACATGATACAGGTATACACAGCTACTGACCTACCTCTCCATTACTGTTGCAGCCATACTTAAAGGGTAAGTAAAGTAAAAAAAACTAATTTTGACCAATCATCAAAAAAGTTTTTTTTTTTTTTAACTCTCAACCCAACAAGGTACACACACCTACTGATCTACTTATCCATTACTATGGCAGCCATACGTAAAGGGTAACTAAAGTAAAAAAAACTAATTTTGACCAATCATCAAAAAACTTTGTTTTTTTAACCCCCAACGTGATACAGGTATACACAGCTACTGACCTACCCCTCCATTACTGTTGCAGCCATACTTAAAGGGTAACTAAAGTAAAAAAAAAATATTTTGACCAATCATCAAAAAAGTTTTTTTTTTAACTCTCAACCCGACACGGGTATACACACCTACTGATCTACTTATCCATTACTGTGGCAGCCATACTTAAAGGGTAAGTAAAGTCAAAAAAAACTAATTTTGACCAATCATCAAAAAAGTTTTTTTTTTAACTCTCAACCCAACACGGGTACAAAAACCTACTGATCTACTTATCCATTACTGTGGCAGCCATACTTTAAAGGGTAACTAAAGTCAAAAAAGCAAATTTTGATCAATAATCAAAAAACTTAGTTTTTTTTAACCCCCAACGTGATACAGGTATACACAACTACTGACCTACCCCTCCATTACTGTTGCAGCCATACTTAAAGGGTAACTAAAGTAAAAAAAACGAATTTTGACCAATCATCAAAAAAGTTTTTTTTTTTAAACTCTCAACCCGACACGGGTACACACATCTACTGATCTACTTATCCATCACTATGGCAGCCATACATAAAGGGTAACTAAAGTAAAAAAAACTAAATTTGACCAATCATCAAAAAAGTATTTTATCCCCCAACCTGATATGAATACACACACCAACTGACCTACCTTTAATGCATGTGACATATTTAAAAGGTAAGTAAAAAACAACAATGTCCTCATCATTGACATTATAGAGTTTTAAAACCTGCAGCACAAACACACAAATTCCCTTCCAAAATACAGTCTTTCAAGCCAAATTCAAAGTTTAAACTTAAACTTTCCCTTTCTAGTTGCTATTGGCCTAAAATAAATGTTAACAGCAAAAGGTTTCCCCCCTCTCTAGAAAAGGATATTCTTTAAGGAAAACCACCATGGTAATAAGATGTAATGATCGGGTTGGAGGATTTATGAATATTTATATAAACATTCGTATAACTTGTGATAAATTACTTTACCTGAGTCACCATGTACTCTTTGCTGCCTACACAGTCAGTGACTAATTTGCTGCATTTATACTAAATCAGTGAAAATCTGACAATATTAGGGTCTGTTAAATGCACAATCTCAAAAAGTTACACATTTGTGTATGTTAAAAAAACAATCCTAAGCATTTTCTGGCTCCCAACTGTCCCCATTTTGGCATGACAGCTCAGTTTTAGGAGACATGTCCCACTGATCAGGTTCTAAAATGAGCTTGGGAAGTCAGACTGGTGAAATTGAATTGGGCTCTGCACATGTGTCTCATTCCTGAGAAGGAAGTTAAGATATACATTTTGTATCTAGACATTGTTGGTCATTGAGTGACATTGTTTAACCCACAAGTTACAGTATTGTGCTGGGGACGTAGGTGTCCTTCAAAGTTTCAAACACAAATGTAGGTACTGTGTTAAAGCATGCTGCTGATTTTTATTGATTTGTCCTTTAACATCATGGAAGGAATAGAATTTAGTAAACCTCCCAGCCCCTCGAGTTATGAATATTTTTTATCTAAAGACTTCCAACTGCACCTACAAAAGAACTGTAGTAGGTTAGAATATGGCTGCACTGCGCATGCCAAACTTCCCCCAGAGGGGAGACAGGAGGCAGAGTCCTATATGGTGGGCGTTTTTTGGGACTTTAGGGGGGGATAGCAGAAGAACCAGATGGAGCTGAGATGTAAGGTAAGGATTTAACTACACTACACAATGGGGCCAGTAGTGGGGGGGATTATAGTTTTGGGGGTGGACATGCCCTTTAATACAGTAAATGCACATTTCATTTTGTACAGATATCTGGTCATCTATGGGCTCTGGCACACAGAGCCAGTTCACCCAACCTACCACAGAAAGAGCTAGAACACTAAATAGCTTTAAATAGAGAGTTAATGGGAAGCGCCTGTGACTTGTCCCAGGTTTGTGAATTTGGTGACTACTGGTGCAGAAGAAAAAAAACATTGGCACATGGGCCATCTTGCTATTGATATTCCTCACCAACAAATTTACTAATCGATAAATTGACCAAGTGTTGGTAATTTCCAGTCAATGACATGGACTTCAATAGACCACACGATTAATCATGCTGAAATCATGCTGAAAATGACAGACTAATTGGTTTATTGAGGGTAATTTTTGTCCCAGGTTGGTCTTTTTTTTTTTTACAAATTCCAATGATATCTAAAATACACACTACAAACTGAAGTTAATTTGTTTTGGCTCTATGGTTGCCACTTCCTAGGCTTTAAAATAGCAGAGTGCTGTGTGTGGGGACCAGGGTGGTTCTTATCCCCCCTAATCAATTGTTTTAAACATTGTTTTAAAGTCCTTTTTTTTTTTTAAAAAGCAAGCAGCATGGCCAGTGCTGTTGGTTTTTTATTGGCTAACACAAAAAGCAACAGTTTCCAACTATTCTTTTCTTTTAGAATTTTTGTATAACATCACAATTTTTAGTGTATTTATTAGAGATAGTCGAACTTCTGAAAGTTCAAAAACGGACCCATTGAAGTCAAAGGGAGTCAAATAGTTCTAATGAAATACAATTAAAATATCAATGGTAACTTAATGTAAATGGCTCTGGGACCTGGGAAATGGTCAGGGGAACACGCTTGAATATCCAGAATTTTTCAAAAAATCTATTTTATACTCACGCACGGGTACTTTGGAGCTCCCGCGTTAGATTTTTGATAATTATCCCAAAAACGATTCGAAGATCTTCGATTTTCGAATTCGATTATTATAGAAAGTTCAAAAGTCCGAGAAATCTGGGTCCGGGATAGTTTAAGGAGTCCGAGTCCGTTTGAACTCAATAAGTTTGGCTCAAACTCGGGGTCGAGTTTGAGTTCTAGTTCATCTCTAGTATTTATTAGTTTATTGAATAGTATCTATATACATGAAGAAAAATAACCTCTTATATTTCTGTAAAGCAAAATGTGTCTGAGACGTAGAGCTCACAGGTAGTGAGTTCTGTAAGGGACTTTATTTTATCAAGTTTGCAAACACAGCTTGTATTTCCCCTGTGGTGTATAGTACACACGCCTACTCGCCGGTTAAAGACAAAACAAGTAGAGAATTAAGCCCTGAGGCAGAACAGGTACATTACATGTGATTTTGTAGTTAGTGTTTTCCGTCTATTAGAAAACTCACTACATGTATTTGCAGTCACATTCCTGCCAGCTTGTCGCCAGGTAAGTTACAACAATAGAAAGCATAATGATATATTAATGTTTCAGCCAGAGGTTTAGATTATTTAGGGTATGTTTTGTTTTCTCAGGCAACAGACTGAAAGCTCAAACATAATGTCTATATTTTATATATCCAACAGAGAGCACACCCAAGGATGTTCAGGGGTGCTAGGGGAAAAAGTTATACTAATCATAATCATAAACCAATAGGGGACTGAATCCACAAAAGGCAAGTCACTGCAGTAAAACAGAGTTAGGGGCTGGCAAACCAACCTACTCCCGAAAGTGTCCATACTAGTATGTAGATAAGTCATAGAGCGTGGTATATTATTGAAAGATATAAAACATTACCACGCAGAACAGCATCCAGTATCACGGTGGTCAATTGTCTCTCACACTCTTAATAACAACGCAAGCTGTGCGACATACGGGGGACCGTCACAGGCTCTGTTGTTACTCACAATCCAAAGTCAATAGGTAAGTATTAATTCACAAGTGGTGACGTCTCGGGTAACTTCCTTTCGTCGCAACAGCTACACTGGCACCAAAACCGCTACATGGTGTCGCTTTGGAATGTGAATACAGGACCACCTAAAAGGGAGGAAAGGAAGAGCTCCACTGCTACCTCTCACCTGCTGGATGTCGGCCAAACACAACCGAGGCGCGTTTCACCATAGGCGACTTGCGGCTTCATCAGGGTTTCGCGATACTATGTGTCTCACTCCTACATTGCTGATAGCTTTAATCAGCAATGTATATGCTGTTACACATAATAAGAAATATTACTCTTATTAGATAAATTTCAATAAGGCCTCCACAACATCGTTTGGATACATGTTGAGAAAAGAAACATATATTACTACTACATATGCCACAAATATACAGCCAGATCAGGTGTGTAGCTATATATCACAGGGCCCCATAGCAAGATTTCAGATGGGGCCCCCCATATTTTTTTAAAGGGTATGTCCTCCCTCCTAAGAAAAGTTTTACCTCCCGTAGTTCAGCCCCACAAACTCCGATTTCATTTTAATTAAACCTGGGGGCATCTTTGAAACAAAAATGGGGTTTATGGGCTGAATTCTGTGAGGTAACATTTTTCTTAGGAGGGTGGACATGCCTGCAGGGGACCTGGATGGGGCCCCTTTGGCTCTGAGCCCCATAGCAACTGCTATGGTTGCTATAGTGATTCCTACGCTCCTGAGCCAGAAATCTTTTCATTAAGAATTTAAAGATTCATTTAAACTACCAGGTTCTGTTGTCCCTAACTCATATATCCATTTGCCTTCTGATCGAAGCAATATTCCCTGCCCTGGGACCTAATTCACCTTCTGGATTCCGTCTGTGTTTGTCCCATGGACTGTATATGTTTGGCCATCATGTTACGTCCTACCTCTCTGTTTCTCGTGGCTCTGCCTCTTACATGTTCCTGTATCCTTGTGTGAGGGAGCACTTAAAGGACAATTATACTCACCTTCCCTCCGCTCCAGATCTTCATGTAGTAACTTTTACCCAGGGTGAGGACCTGAACCGCTAGGTCCTCACCCCGGGATTCACAAACCCTTCACCAGCGTGTTGCAGCAACGCTGCTCTTGTAGGCTCCGCCCCCTCCTCCCCGTCGGCGATGAGGCCAATAGGAAGGCACGCTCGTTGCTGCAACACGCTGGTGAAGGGTTTGTGAATCCCGGGGTGAGGACCTAGCGGTTCAGGTCCTCACCCTGGGTAAAAGTTACTACATGAAGATCTGGAGCGGAGGGAAGGTGAGTATAATTGTCCTTTAATGTGGCCTTTCTATTTAGACCCACATCTACATTCTAACATATAGATGACTTGACTGGATTGGCATATAATGAGACTTTTTCCTTAAAATTTTCTCTCAGATGTACTCGAAAATGTTTCCTTTTCTTTCACATATTTACACACACAACCTTTTTGACATTTTCTATTCCCTTTAAAAGGTTCAACCCCTAACCAACTTCCAACAGTATAACTCATAGCTGTTAATTGACTGGTCGATATCATATCCCTGAGGTTTTTTGCTCTTCTCGTAGTCATCATTGGTTTATTTCCTAGTACATTATGTAAATCAGGATTAAATATATCACTAAACCGCAACTCTTTATTGTACTGGGAAATTAACTTTATTTTCCTTAGGGATTCTTTCTTACCTGCATGTTTGTTACCATAGAACAGGGACTCTCTATAGGTTTTTATGGCTCTATACTATCCTCTCATGATATCTTTTGTGGCATAGCCCCATTCTTGGAATCACCTAATCAGATCACAAGCTTGTTTTTCAAACCTATATAAATGTTTCAGGAATTGGTGATTGAGGAATGTAAAGAGATATGGAAGAGAAAAGATAAGAAATTTGAGTAAAGCTAGGTACACACAGTACCGATAAAGCCCCGATACTGTGTGCACCTAGCTCTCCCGATCAAGCGTGTGGCCGCTGAACACTCAGACCGGCCGAGCGGTCCTTTCTGGAAATACGGAACATTTCCCTCAGCCACGGTAAACCCCCTATAGGGGAGTCTGCCTCGGCCAAGGGAAGTTCTCCCTATGATGTGTATAGGGAGAACGCTCGGGATTGTGTGTATCACAGGAGACAGGATCTTGCGGATCATCTGTCATCTTTCAAACATCTGGCATGTGTGTACCCAGCTTAAGACACAGAGAGAGAGAGGTATTGAAATTGCAAAAGGATGATTAAAATGTGACTAAGAAAGCAGGGGAGGGGCATTGTAATTATGGATAAAACAGAGTATGTTAAGTAAGCATTGAGACAACTACAAAATGAGTAACACTATAGGAAAATAGAACAGAAAAATAAAAAAATACTGGATGAAGCTATGATGGGTGGTTTGATTAGTGCTGTACTTAAAGGGGAAGTTCAGTGAAAATACATATTCTTTTCAGGAAAAAAAGCAGTATTTTTTCATCCCAACGACCTTAATATGCCAATTCAGCATTCTGTTTGCAGGACCCCTATTAGAGACCAGACTCAGAGCCTGGGTTGATTCAGTTGCTCAGTAGAGATCTGAGCATCTTTGACCCATCCAACAGCCAATCAGTAGAAATTACTGTTAGGAACATTCCAAGGATTTGGTGCATCCTGGGAAGAAGAAGGACCGTTAGAACCTGAAATGTCAGCTCACTAATGTCAAAGCAAGGAACAGCAAGGAACAGCAAAGGGTATAAATTCAACTGATTTTTCAAAATGGAAATAAATATGTAAAATAACTAAAAAGGCATTACACAAACTAACAATTTAACAAATATTGATAATTTCCACTGAACTGTCCCTTTAAGGAAGCATTGACCCTAAGGAGCCCCAGAGTAATTGCGTTTCATCATTTACCCAAAATCCACAAGGATCCAAAAAATAAAAACTGGTAGGCCCATAATCTCAGCATGTGACTCTGTGTTTTACCCACTATCAGTATAACTAGATAGCCATTTTCAGCCAATTGTGAATAAGTTGCCCACCATCTTAAAGGATACCACAGACTTCCTAAAAAATCTATTTATGCCCTGACCTGCGCAAGATAAGTTAACTAACCATTCACAACCCCTGCCGTACAAGTTAACCAACCAACCAGGGTTATTTCTCTTCGCTCTAGAGTTGCTTGCAAAAGTTTTGGGGGGTTTTCAACTTTGCAGGAGTTTCCTTGGGTCTCACGGCTGTGAGAGTCCTGGAACTCCCAGGAGATGAAGGATGCCTGGAAAATAAACATCATGGTATAAATATACAGAAGACAGAAGTAAAAGTAGAATAAGCTACAATTAGCTTTTGAATTAAAGGGCATGTCCACCCCCAAACAAAAATTTAAACTTAACCTAATTACCCCCCAAAACCTAGGCATTGCATCTCAGCCTGATACCTCTGCTATTCCGACCCTTCTGCTGCTGCTGTGCATGGAAAAGGCACCAGAGAGCATCAGCAGAGAGCCGAGGGACATGGTGCCTCTCTAATGAGGCACAATGAGACATTTATCTCAGGGCAGCTGGTTGTACCTGAGAGGGGCATCAGGCTGACCAGAAAAAAAAAACCCACAAGGCACATAAGATCTGTGGAAGTACCAGATGAGCATGATCGCAGTTTAAAGGATTGCCTCCTGGTTTCTATTGGATTAATTGAAGAACATTAGATAAGACATAGCTCCTTTATCTCTCGTTCTTCAATTAAAGTGAAAAAGGGTAAGTACACTTTTGCTGTGGAGATACCCTTTAAACACTCTTCTTCAACTAATATTATGGGACTGAGCTGTAGTAATTTTCACTAGAGCTTTGTACAGATCTTCCATGTGAGCAATATGAAATGATAAAACATTTTACAAATTACATTTTTCATTGATCGATTCATTCCTGCTCTGAAATGTGTATTAAAGTTATTAGAGATTTACTTTATTGAAGCGCAAAGTGAAAACACCTGTGGAATTTATAAATACCTCTGATTCTCTGAGAAGATCAAGTGGTATAATGTGTTCTTGTGGTTTTAAAAATTGCAAGAGAATGTATAAGTTTCCTGAATGGAGGAAGATCCTGAAAGCTAATTATATTACTGCAAGTAAAAAGTTGTCTATTCCTTTAATCCTTCAAGTGCAAAATCACATTTGCAGTCAACTCAATGAGCACTGTAGACTTCCACAATTAACAGACATAGACTGCCACCTAGAGGGGAGATAAATAATACACTTGCAGGAAAACAGAACATTCTTTAGTTATGACATGACTTCCTGCCCAGGGATATGTAGTATTACAAATACTTTTATGTAGTATAAGTATTTCTCTTTGTCTGGTAAGAGGTGCTGGGAGCTGTTATTTATTATTTAATTTTAAGTGATGGTTGGACTACAAACCATATAATTCATTCATATAAAAAAAAACACTTAAGCAAAACTAAACTTATTAATCCTAATGAGAAAGCTTTTCTCCCCAGAACACCTGTAGATTGAAGTATATTCTGTAACTAAGGAGGCTTCCATGTTGCCAGTACAACTGACACCCCATGTAGTCTTTAAGAGTGTTTTGAGCATGTGCACCTCTTAGCCATGCCCCCAGACCCCCCTATTCATTGTCTCTATGCACAGTATTTGTATACAGATGTTTCCACACCAGTATAAAAACCCCTGCATTTTATCTTCCAGACAACAAAAATGGCACATTAATTCTAGACAAGAAATAAACAGTAAAGATTAATTTTCTTTTTCAGTTGGTTTGTGTACTCGTGTCAGGTTGGGGGATAAATACTAACCTTTTTGATGATTGGTCAAAATGTGTTTTTTTTTTACTATACTTACCCTTTAAATATGATTGCCACATAAATGAATGGGTACCTCAGTCGGTGTATGTACCTGTGTCAGGTTGGAAGTTAAAAAAACAAACTTTTTTGATTATTGAGCAAAATTTATTTTTGACTATAGTTACCCTTTAAGTATGTCTGCCACAGAAATGGAAGAGTAGGTCCGTAGGTGTGTGTACCTCTCTCAGGTTCGGGGTTAAAAAAACAAACTTTTTTGATGATTGGTCAAACTTGTTTTTTTTTACTTCAGTTACCCTTTAAATATGGCTGCCACAGTAATGTGGAAGGGTAGGTCAGTAGTGTGTACCTGGGTAAGGCTGGGAGTTTAAAAAAAACAAACTTTGTTGATGATTAGTCAAAATAGTTTTTTTGACTATAGTTACCCTTTAAATATGGCTACCATGAAAATGGAAGGGTAGGTGAGTAGGCGTGTGTACCTGGATCAGGTTGGAAGTTAAAAAAAACAAACTTTTTTGATGATTGGTCAAAATTTGTTTTTTTTTATCTAAGTTACCCTTTAAGTATGGCTGCAACAGCAATAGAGGGGTACCCGTGGGGGTTAAAAAAACAACCCTTTTTGATTACTGATGATCAAAATTAGTTTTTTTGACTTTAGTTACCCTTTAAGTATGGCTGCCACAGTAATGGATAAGTAGATCAGTAGGTGTGTGTACCTGTGTCGGGTTAGGGGTTAAAAAAAACAAACTTTGTTAATGATTAGTCAAAATTGTTTTTTTACTATAGTTACCCTTTAAATATAGCTGCCATGAGAATTGAAGGGTAGGTCAATAGGTGTGTGACCTGGATTAGGTTGGAAGTTAAAAAAAACGGTGTCGGGATGGGGATTAAAAAAAAAAAATTTTTTGATGATTGGTCAAAAAATGTTTTTTCACTTTAGTTACACTTTAGGTAGGGCTGCAACAGTAATGGAGGGGTAGGCCAGTAAGTGTATTTACCTGTGCCGTGTGGGGGTTAAAAAAAACAAACTTTTTTGATTATTGATCAAAATTAGTTTTTTTTACTTTAGTTACCCTTTAAGCATGGCTGCCACAATAATGGATAATTAGATCAGTATGTGTGTGTGTCTGGTTGAGGGGGTATGTCTTTTTTTGTGTTTACAACTGTCACAAAAGCCAGTTCGCTGGGCACGTGATCTGTCCAATCAATCGGTACTCGCTGCCACCACCTTAAGTTATGGCCTTAAAGACGCCCCCAAAACACTCTTGACTCTCACTGACTATGCACACCCCTGTCCTGGCAGCTAAATGGTTAACACAACACCATTCACTCTAGCAACTAACTGGTTAATTAGCATCAGTCCTTCACAAGCAGTCACAGGGTTAATTAGCATTTACACTGCAATACATTTCATTCAACCACATATAAACTTATCAGAGGCTAACTGAGTTCTTTTAGAGCATCAAAGACAAAACTTATTAAATTTTAGATTTAATATTCCAAAAGGTAGACAGTGCATATAATACAAAAATAAAATAAAATGGTGTTCTAATAAAATGACATACAATAGGTACAACAGATATATAAAATAAAAAGGATAAAAATATTCACAGACCCTACTCACTAGAAGAAGTACTGTATCCCGGGGCGGGAAGAAACATCGTGTCCATACACAAGATTTTAGCATGTCCCCTCAGTATGAACAAAGGTATAGGGGCTACAAGGATTTTTAAACCATTTCACGAACCACCCCCCTTCTCTGGCTATGCAGGAGGTGAGAGTGTCTAGGAATGTCCAGATTTACAACTAGCCAAAAGCATTCATTCCCCCTCAGTTAGGCAGATTCCATATAAATGTAGATATGTACATTGTACTGGTATATTGACCACATATTCCTCTCCTGTATTAATTATCAATTCCTCCAATACCAAACATGACCTGTGTGTAATCGATATTTCCCAAAATATTAATAACTTGCCTTGGCAAGGGAATAAGGTATCATTTTAATGGGCCTACTTTTCCATTCACAAGTATAATATTGGTTTCTGTCTTACATATTCCAATACCGAAATACATTTATTTTACATGTATGGTTGTCCTTAAAATGACCTCTTAAGGTACCCACCAGACCCCTAGCTGAAGAGAATTCCAGATACATGGTTTGGCCCCACATTGTCTGGAAAAGAAAATCTGGTTCCATGCTTCACTAATCGTAATATAAATAATAGGAATGTTCCAGGGTGGAATGGTATTTTAATTGGTCCTTTGCAAGAACTAATACCAATAGTTAACCCATTCTTGCCAAGTCACTACACACTTTCCTGACAACAACCATAAAACTTTTATTGAGGATAAATCTAAAGTAGTTTTTTGTACTTTAGTTACCCTTAGTATAGCTGCCACAGTAATGGATAAGTAGATCAGTAGGTGTGTGTACATGGGTCTGGTTGAGGGGGTATGTCTTTTTTTGTGTTTACAACCATAAAACTATCTTTTATTGAGGATAAATCTAAATTAGTTTTTTGACTTTATTTACCCTTTAAGTATGGCTGCCTCAGGAATGGAAGCGTAGGTCAGTAGGTGTGTGTACCAATATGAGGTTGGGGGTATGTGTTTTGCATGTATGACTATATAACTAACTTTCATTGATGATTGATCAAAATTAGTTTTTTGACTATAGTTACCCTTTAAGTATGGCTTCCATGGGAATGGAAAGGTAGGTCAGTAGGTGGGTGTACCTGTGTCTGTGTGGGTGGTTTGGGGTATCACTTTTTAGTGATACCGCAACTGTAACGATCTGTATTGTAAATTTATGATCGTTAAACCGATCGAAGATTATCGATCGGTTTAACGATTGTAAATTTACGATACCGATCGTAAATTTATGATACCGATTGTAAATCTATGATAATGAAATTGTAGATTTACAATCCCCATAGAATACTATTGCGATAGTTTACTACCGCATGGTATTCTACGATCGAACCATCATTAATTAACGAACGTTCGGTCATTTAATGTACTATCGTGATCGTACATTTACAACCACAATTGTAAATTAACTAACCCGGTTTATAAATATGGCCCCATGAAACAAACTGTTTTGAAATATCCACATTTGAGGATTGTTCCATTATAGTCTATGGGAAAAAATGTTTCGAAATTCGCCAATAACGCCGTAACACTTCCGTGGATTCCTTAGCTAGATGGCACACTTCTCCTATATGCCCTGCACATCTGTACCGATTTTCATGTCTCTAGCTCAAAAATTGTGGGAGGAGATACAGTCCAAAAAAGCGGAAGAATAAAAGGAAAGAATAAGAAGAAATAGAAAGAATAGGAATTTGGCTTTTTCAAGCCAAATTAACTACACTGATAATGGGAGTGTGGGTGCTCAGAGAACAAACTTGCTGGGGGGGGCTGTAGTGGTTAGGAGGGACAGGAGTTAGAGTGGTTGTCAATCTCTAACTCAACCTAACTTTTTTGCTGCACCTGATTCAATCTGCATGAAATTTTACACTACATTTTTTAATTCAAGGGTTTGATATAATTAGAAGTGCAAATGTTTATCTGCGCTAATAACCAGATGTTAGCATTTTACTTGGTTACTGCAGTTAGATAACACATTATGCAACCTACAGTCAGAGCATGCTTTTTTATGTGTGAGACACACAAGGACCCCTAACAGTTGTTAATTCTCTGATGTCACAAAAGCATACCTCCAAACACCAGGGGTGCCAGGACCTCACGCCCCACAACCTGCCCGATACCCCATACAAATGGTTAAAGGAGAACTAAACCCAATTTTTTACACTCCAAAATCTGAAAACAACCCCCCTAAAAACCCCAATAAGCTATAAAATCCCACTTCAGTAAATTGTATTAAAGTAAATGTAAGCCTGTTAAGAATTGGATGAAGTATCTGTGTGTATGTGCAGTGTCAGACCACACCTCCTGACCTCAGTCACATGCTTCCTTGCTTTGTCTGTCATGTAAAAGGATTGGCTAAAAATTATTAATGGGTGTGACCAACTGTAACAAGTTTCTGCCATAGCTAAGAACTGAGCATGTGCAGAACATAATCGTCGTTGACCAAACTGTGTGATACTAGAATGCTGTGAAGTAAAGCACAACCCATGTGTTATTTAGGTAAATTTCCCAGCACCCATATCAAAATGGGAGGAAAGACACAGATTACTGGTTTTATATCAAGTTGGTCTGCCTTCTGGTTCAGTGTTGTTCTGAGGCTTAAGTTGTCCTTTAGGAGTAGAGGAGCACACTACTTGGGTGATGAATTCTTTTATTTAGTGCAAAAACATAGCATACAACATTTCGGGACTCACAGGTCCCTTCCTCAGGTATCATCACCCAAGTAATGTGCTCCTCTACTCTTAACCTTTCTTGGATTGTGAAGCCCTGGAAGTAGAGGGCTGAGAGGATCTGCACCTACCAACTTGTCTGGCTAAATAGCCAACAACAGTGCGCCAAAGTACATCCAGAACTGATTGAGGGCTTTATTGGTTTACTTTTCATGTTAGCGCTTTACTGGTTTACTTTTGCACCTTTTATTACATACATTAGCCCTCAGATAAAATGCATCTTTCTTGGGAAAATTGTATTAACCTTTGCTAAAAGGGTCCATTAAAAATGTGCATAAGTAGAAACTGAGAATGAAAACCTGTGAATGGTAGGATATTTTCCTTTACATGGTAGGACATTATTTTTCTTTGCATATTGTAAAAGTATGAGATCCTGTGCTTACTCTCTGCAGCTTAGGTCTTCTTTGATACACTAATTAATGGTTATTTAACATAATTCAGAACATGGCACATTATGCTGCCAATCATATGACACAGTCACATATGATAAACCAATAAGAATGTTCAGAGACTTTGGGGAGGGATAATAAAGACCTGGGCTGCAAATGGAGAGGTGCAAGTCAGCATAGGACCTTAGAAAAGTACTGTAAGTGCCTTTATAGCATACAGTTTTCCTTTAATACAGAGTAGTAGGTGTGACGAACAGATATTCAATGTAAAACGCCATAGACAATATCTAACCCTAGTCTTTACCGCCCATAGCTTTATTCATAGCTTTAAACCCTAGTCTTTACCACCTTATTTGTTTCCTTAAAACAAAGGCACTTTTAAGGGCCACAATGGTCCGGTCACGAATGTCTGAGGATTCACGAATCAGCTTTTTGAGGATTACTGAAAACCGCCCACGGAAACCGAAAATAATTACAACTGCTATTTAATCCCTTATTTTGTCGGAAACATCTTTCCCCATTGACTTTAATGGCAACATTTTCGGATTTTTGAAATTTCCACATTTTTTCGGAAATCCGTGAATCCTCAAGCGGAACGGATTTTTGGAAGTTCGGACACCTGTAGTAGTAGCGCTCAGCAAACTCACCAAAATAGGCCTTAAAAAAAGTCAGAAGTACCCAAAAAGGGAATGGATACGTTTTATTTTCATGTGAAACAAACATTTGGACTATATTTCTTCTTTACTTTCAAAAGCAAACAAATTGCATATCAACCTTCTTTTAGGTAATTATGTGACTAAATTAAACCAAGATAAATATATCTTAATATTCTGTTTATAAGCGTTTATAGTCAAATCATTGTTCCCTTTGCATGATGCTTACATGCTGATTATTTCAGGTGCTGACATTGTAAAGAATGATGGTGTCTACTCAAAGTATTTCACGGAATTTCAAGGAAATGGAAGATACAGCTTAAAAGTGCGAGTGGAAAACAGCAACAGAAAAGGGCGACTTGCATTGCCACAGAGTCGAGCTCTTTATATTCCTGGATATTTAGAGAATGGTATTTTCATTACTATTATAAGAAACAGCATAATGATTTACACTTTACTTTTAAAGGGCATGTCCACCCCCAAAACTGAAATTTAACCCCACACTCTGTAGTTTAAAAAAATCCTTACCTTACACCTTACATTTCTGCTCCAAATGGTTCTCCTGCTATGCCTTTTCTAAGTCCAACAAACTGCAGTGTAGAAGCTGTCAGTGACTCATCCGGTGCCTGTTTCTGCCTCAACCTCATCAAGGTCTGAGGCATGCGCAGGGGAGCCCCCCCTCCCACCATCCGTGTCCATCCTCTGAGGCCATGGCACCTAGCGTGAAATCCTCTTCAGATAAGGTAAGTAACAGTTGCCCAACCCAAACCGCCATAATATTTCTTTAAAAAAATGCCCCGATAGTTACTTACAGAGCCTTCTCTCCCGTGGCATCTTCAATGACGTCAGCCGCGTCTATGATTGGCCGTCTATGATTGCAACTTCCGCAAGCAGGGAACTGGATAGGAGACGTCGCGAGAGAGAAGGGGCTGTAAGTAAACATCTGGGCATATTTTAAAAGTTATATTACGGCGGATGGGGGTGGTCAGCTGCTACCTACCTTATATGAAAAGTTATTTTCCAGGGTGGAAATGCCCTTTAAGATTAAATGAAACGAAGTTTCTAACCTTTAGGAAAGGTTTCTTTACAATAAGAACAGTAAAACCGTAGAACTGTATTACAGCAGTTGTAGTAAGGCCAAGGTTATTGAAAAGCTTTAAAAAAAAATCTGGATGAATTTCTAAAACTAAAAAATATTGTGAATTACTAGTAATAATACATATAATACATATACTGTAGAGTCAATAAGAATTTTTTACCTTTTCAGTTGGTTTTTTTTCCTGTTTTTTTTTTGTTGTTGTTGCCTTCCTTTGGATCAACTGCTTGGTAGGGTAAATGAGTAGGGTATAAAGGTTGGACTAGATGGACGTACAGAACTTCCATTACTATACTATACTAGCAACTTTCTAAAAAAGATAAAACCATAAATTCTAAAATACAGACTGTTCACTGCACAAGATAAATAACTGAAAACATTTATTATGGATTTGTATTGATCTAGATATATATTGCAAGTAAATTTTCAGAAAAGGTATTTCCTTCAGGTCTCCCATACACCCACAAAATATTATTTGTCTGACTAAACAGGCGACATTCCACTGAAAGTGCTGAACAAAGCTCTTTTCAACATGGACAGAGAACGGTGATTCAACCATGCCAACCACTTAAACACCTTTGCAATCTCATATCATTTAATATCTACTGTATTTCCATGTTGATGATTCACACAACAGTAGGTTTTGTCAAGTGTAAGAAATGGGGAGTTGGGGCAACCATGATATCCGATAGTCACTGAGCTTTTCTTAAACATGGAGTGAAATTCTGAGATACCAGTTAGATAAATCATGTAGTGCTATGCAACTGTATTAGAATTTCAATAATTTAGAAGAAGAAATGCAGATATGGCTATTGTAAAATATAGCAGAGGCTCTATTGGTGGCCATGTCAGGTGATTAAGACTTAAAGGAGAACTATAGTGAGCATAAAGTTCTTTCAAAAACAGTTCAAATGAAAAGTACCTGGTGCAGGGAGCTAGAATTGGTACTTTCTACCTCCCAATATAATGAGGAGCAACACAAAGAAATAGCTTCTGCCATGCTTCCTGAATGCTTCAGCACTATCTTTAATATAGGAAGGCCCAGGGAACTAACCTGGTACATGAAAACTGTATGTACCATAGCTTCTCAATGAAAAAATGATGGGAGATAGGAATAAAAAATCCTAACTTTACTTACTGCGCAGGACAAAATTCTCCCAGAGGAGAGACATGTGACAGAGTTCTACATGGACTACAGTACTGCTGGTGGTCAGTTTTTCAGACTTTGGGGGGGGATTCCAGGAGAACCATTTGGAGCTGGGGTGTAAGGTAAGGATTTTATTACACTACACAGTGGGGCCAGTAGTGGGGGAGATTATAGTTTTGGGGGAGGACATGCCCTTTAAACATCCCCAAAGCTATTACTAATATTATATTACTATAGCATTATTACACAACTTTTTCTATTGAAGTTAAAGGGCATCTATAGTGGGAAAATGAACCTTTTCCCCTTTCTTTCCATGTGTTCTATAATTCCCCACAACCCCCAGAGTGTCTTCACTTTTTTCAGATTCCCTCTCTGTCCTGAGAGACACCAGTTAGAAGAATACGTGATTGCATTCCTCTATCCTACTTGGACTGTCAATCAAATCCCTGTGACGTGATCCCCCCTCCCTGCTCTGTAATAAAGATAGAGATAAGAGCATTAGCAGGGGGAGAGAGGTAGCTTTGATGGTAGATATAAGGCTGCACTTGACCCCCCTTCTTAATAGCTTTCACCGATTGATGATGGGTCACAGAGTGAGAGATCGTAAACTGTACTGTTCTCCTTCTTCTTCCGTGTCTCCAGGACAGCTTGCTTTCTTTGGCCACTGTGCGTGGGTGTGTTTTTCAGGATGTTGAACTTTTAACTCCTACTGCACATGATAAGCTTGTCGGTTAGCCGGAGTTGAGACATGGAGGAGGTAACAGAGGGGAGGGGGAAGGGGGGATTGCTGCACACAGATCTGACACCATGGTTAAACAGAGTCACTGACATAGATAGGATTAAGGCAGCACAGAGTACATGAATTTAACTTTGCAAAGGGGCAATGTGTTTTTTTCACTATAGATGCCCTTTAACACTCCTTCAGCTGGGGTTTCAGGAGAAGATGAGCTGAATTCTAGATATGTTACATTATGTTTACCTTTTTTAGCAGTGTTTCCTTTATGTCCACAATAGCGTTAATTTACAATGTGACCATATATTAACACTGTGTTGTAAAATATAAAACTAGGATTTTCCCATTACATTGTTATTTCATGACCATATTGTATAAATATGGCTCCACGCATACCTGTTCAATGTGGCCCAACATAAAAGTAAAAGAAAGCACCATACTCCATACTTCTTACACAAACTGGTTGAATGTAATCACATCCCTTTAATTTATTGTCCAACCCTGTTGAAAAAATAATTGTAAATTATACAAATTTCTAATAGATTATACCTCTCCCCCCGTGTATGTATTTAATTGTTTTCATCAGTTATGACTTTTCTTAGAGTCTTGGGGTGACACAGCATTTCTGAAAATGATATTTCAAATTGAAAGAATTTATAATCCAACTCAACTAAAAGAATGGTTGCCACCCACGCCTTCTTTTACATAGAGGGGCACGCAACTTCTCATCATCTCTAGTTTCTCAGCATTGGCTCAAAAGACCACATATTGTGGGTTTCCAGGAAATGCAAGTAACACCATGCTAACAATTTAATTGCAGGGAAACCATATGCAATCACATGCTCCATTACCTTTCAAACGATAGTTCAGCTACTTCCTGACCTTAAATTTGTAATTTAATAAACCACTGCTCAACTTGTTTAATAGCCTTATGACTCTGTGAGTTACATTTTTTTTTACTTGAGAACAAATAACTTTATAAAAGTTAAACCCAATAGAAATGATCTTACATTTCTTTGTTTAGTATTAGAAGTGAAAAAATGAATTTCATCACAAATGCACCAAAAACAAATAATAATTATATATATTACATATAATTGAAAACATTTAACAGTTCTTAATATGATCTCCAAATCATTAAAGGCTTCAGTGATTCCTGTGTCCCAAAATAGATTGCTAAGGAATCCTTTGTCTTTGTCCTAATATTTCTGTTCATGAAATTTGCAATTTATCTTACATCTATATAATATATCCCTACTATCCCCTAATACCTACCCATGGGCTTCTACTGTCCCCAACTACCTACCCATGGGCCTCAGCTCATTTTAAATCTTTATCTGCAACTCTTTTCTTGTTGATCTGTGACAGGGATAGGTAACCAGTAGTATCCAGATGGCTTAAAAACTACAGATCCCAGCATTCACTCTATAGCCAAGGAATACTGGGAGTTATAGTTTTCAAACATCTGGAGATCTACTGATTACCTATCTATAATGTTATAGCTGTGTCCTGCAGAATATACATTTCAATCTCCACCCACTGTCTAAACTTGCATTATGGGAGATAGTAAAGGTTACAATAAGCAGGTACCATAACAGAGGATTATGGGTTGAGAGCAAGTGGAGCTGCAGTGAAATATCTACACCTATCTATCTATCTGGGTGTGGATATTTATGCTATGTTTTGAAAACTACAACTCCCAGCATTCCCTGTCCGAACTCTGCTGTTGAACAATGCTTGGGAGTTTTAAATGTGAATCATCTGAAGGTCCACATACCTGCTGTAGTTATACCTGAACCTCATCAAGTGGTAGATTGTTCTTATCATCACTAGAATCTCATAATGAATAGATCATTATGTCCAGAAGTATTTACAGAGACCAATTTTATCACGTCGTTCACAGCCGGGTAATTACAGGCCTGTAAGTTTAACTTCAGTGGTGGGGAAGATCTTGGAAAGTTTAATAATGGAACATGTGCTAGAGTATGTTTCAAGGACTGACATTATAAGTAGTAACCAGCATGGATTTAGGAGGAATAGATCTTGTCAAACTAACTTGCTTGGCTTTTATGAGGAAGTAAGTAGAAATTTAGACTCTGGTATAGCAGTAGATGTAGTTTACTTGGATTTTGCAAAGGCTTTTGATACAGTCCCCCATAGGCGACTAATGTATAAGCTAAGGTCTGTTGGTCTGGGGAGTCACATTTGTACATGGATAGAAAACTGGTTAATGAATAGGATGCAGAGAGTAGTTGTTAATGGGGCTTCATCATTATGGACTAAAGTGCTAAGTGGGGTGCCGCAGGGTTCTGGGCTGGGGCCGCTTCTATTTAATCTATTTATTAATGATTTGGAAGTGGGTATTGTCAGCAAGGTTTCTGTGCTTGCTGACGACACAAAACTTTGTCGACCATTAAAAACTTCAGAGGATGTGCAATCGTTGCAAGGGGATCTAGATAGATTGTCACAATGGGCTGCTAAGTGGCAGATGAAATTCAATGTTGATAAATGTATGGTGATGCATTTTGGACTTAAAAATCCTTGTGTTACTTATACTATAAATGGTTCTGTGTTAAGTGAATCCCTGTTGGAAAGGGATCTTGGAGTTTTGGTGGATAACAAACTTAAAGGTAGCAAGCAGTGCCAGCCGGCAACAGCCAGAGCCAGCATGGTATTGTCTTGTATAAAGAGAGGTATGGATTCAAGGGAGGAAAATGTAATTCTCCCTCTCTACAAAGCATTGGTAAGGCCTCATTTGGAATATGCAGTGCAATTTTGGAATCCTGTGTACAAAAAGGACATCTTTGAAATGGAAAGGGTTCAGAGAAGGGAAACTAATTAATAAGGGCTTGAATATGAAGAGAGACTGGAAAAGTTACAATTATGTACGCTGGAGAAAAGGCTCTTGCGTGGGGATATGATTACTGTGTATAAATACATTAACGGGCCATACAATAAACTATCTGGGGCATTGTTCACCAATAGAACATGTCAAAGGACACGAGGACATCCCTTAAGACTTGAAGAAAAAAGGTTTAGGCTTCAAGCTCGAAAAGGGTTTTTCACTGTGAGAACGGTAAAGCTATGGAACTGTCTTCCAGTGGACGTTGTTATGGCAGGTTCATTGGTCAGTTTTAAAAAAAAAGCTGGATGAGTTTCTGCAAACAAGGAATGTTACAAGTTACTGGTATTGATACATAAAGTAGAGTTGATCCAGGGAAATTTCCGATTGCCACTTGGAGTCAGGAAGGAATTTTTTCCCCCTTCATAAATTTGGTGGGTTTTTTTTTGCTTTCCTCTGGATCAACAGTTAGGCAGGAAATGAGGATATTGCTAGATGGGTTGAACTGGATGGACGTATGTCTTTATTCAACCTCAAATACTATACGTCATCTATTCCCATGCAGACACTTGCATAGGTGCAGGTGCAGATAGAAATTTGTTACTTTGTTCTATGGGAGATTGCTACTTTACAGGCTCTGACCTCTGTTAAACGGAGGTCACAAGGTTTTTTTACCCAGTGATCACTGCAGTGATCACTACAAAACCTACCAAGGCACACTACAAATGGTCAACATAGCTGTCTGTTTTCAAATCCACAATGAAACAATTCAAACTCAATGCAGGTTACTCAAGCCCGACCTGCAAATCAGGTAACCCGCAGGTACCCGACCCGATTCAGGACTTGCGTGGCTTTTTAATAACCTAATGCATGGCTTAGAAGAGAAAAAGGAAGTCAGAAGAACTGTTTCATGCCTCTGGGAAATGTAGTTTTTAGAAACTGATTTAGGCGCTAAATTTGCCCTTCAAATACTTTTTACTCTTGAGGAGAAACCAATGGAACTGTAGATAGAAGCTAGAATGGGAAAGTATAAACTTTAAATTTGGCTTGAAAGACTGCATTTTGGAAGGGAATTTGTGTGTTTGTGCTGCAGATTTTAAAACTCAATAATGTCAATGAAGGGGACATTGTTGTTTTTTACTTACCCTTTAAATATGTCACATACATTAAAGGTAGGTCACAGTTGGTGTGTGTGTGTATTCATATCAGGTTGGGGGATAAAATACTAACTTTTTTGATGATTGGTCAAAATGAGTTTTTTTTTACTTTAGTTACCCTTTACGTATGGCTGCCATAGTATTGGATAAGTAGATCAGTAGGTGTGTGTACCCGTGTTGGGTTGAGAGTTAAAAAAATAACTTTTTTGATGATTGGTCAAAATTTGCTTTTTTGACTTTAGTTACCCTTTAAAGTATGGCTTCCACAGTAATGGATAAGTAGATCAGTAGGTGTGTGTACCTGGAGTTTGTTGAGGGGTATGTCTTTTTTGTGTTTACAACCATAGAACTATTTTTTATTGAGGATAACTCTACATTTGTTTTTTGACTTTAGTTACCCTTTAAATATGGCTGCCACCGTAATGGATAAGTTGATCAGTAGGTGTGTCTACCTGGGTCTGGTTGAGGGGGTATGTCTTTTTTGT
Organism: Hymenochirus boettgeri; assembly: GCA_019447015.1. Lineage (NCBI taxonomy): Eukaryota > Metazoa > Chordata > Amphibia > Anura > Pipidae > Hymenochirus > Hymenochirus boettgeri. The sequence goes on from CM033472.1 coordinate 190,437,042, forward strand.
GTTTACAACCATAAAACTATCCTTTATTGAGAATAAATCTAAATTAGTTTTTTTTTACTTTAGTTACCCTTTAAGTATGGCTGCCACAGTAATCGATAAGTAGATTAGTAGGTGTGTGTACCTGGGTCTGGTTGAGGGGGTATGTTTTTTTTGTGTTTATAACCATAAAACTATCTTTTATTGAGAATAAATCTAAATTAGCTTTTTTGACTTTAGTTACCCTTTAATATTCCATGGGAACGGAAAGGTAGGACAGTAGGTGGGTGTACCTGGGTCTGTGTGGGGGGCTGGGGGTATCACCATTTGTATTTATGAGCATGAAACAAACTGTTTTGAAATATCCACATTTGAGGATTGTTACCATTATAGTCTATGGGAAAAAATGTCCGGAAATTTGCCGATAACGCTGTAACACTTCCGCAGATTCCTTAGCTAGAAGATAGCACACTTCTCCTATATGCCCCGCAAGTCTGTACCGAATTTCATGTCTCTAGCTCAAAAACTGTGGGAGGAGATACGGTCCAAAAAAGCGGAAGAAGAAAACGGAAGAAAAAAAGAAGAAATAGAAAGAACAGTAATTTGTCTTTTTCAAGCCAAATTAATTAATTATGGATGAAAAAATTATTCAAAAAAGAATAGCTAAGAAAAAACATATTTATTAAGAAAGGGAATGTTTCAGTATTTAGTTCCCTGTGCATGGGAAGTGAGAACAACCTTCATTTTGTGTGGGCATAGGAAAGTTTGGTATGAATAACAGTTTGGCTGCATAGGTACAGTAAATAGAGTTGTATTATATTAATAGAGCTATATACAAACAGAGGTTTATAATCCAAATTTATATCACTTGGCATTTAATCTGATCTAAACATTGAACTGACGGTAACGTCAGGTCCAGGTACTGGTTTCTTATCTTGTGGCGTTCCTGCGCAGATAATGCTTTGTGACCAATGTTGCAGGTGCAACGTAATCACATCCGCGGTTTAATGGAATGTCGTGGGAACATAGATGGAACGTTGGAGGTAAATCTGAGAATGTATAAAGTCCTTAAGGTGCCCGTACACTCCAAATACAGACGCATAAGGGGAAAAGAAGGATTTTTGATTGAAGAAGGTGCTATAAACTACTGTAGTATAAACTAATAATTTTATTGTAATAAACTTAACCAGTGCTTGGTGTATCTGATCTTGTGTATGGTGCAAAGAGAAAATATATGGTAGAAATACAGCAGTAAATATGCTCAGTCTGTCATGTTAAATTGCTAATACAATAAATATAATCCCAGCCCAGATATTTATCATTTGAGAGGTGCAGACATGGGAAAGACTAGTGAGCTATGAAGGTTTTTAATAGACAGCTCTCCCCTTTTAGAATATAAGAAATCCTTTTGTTGTATCTACTACCTTCTGCTAAGTTTCTCAACAAACCTTTGCTACTTTGGTCAACCTGAGAAACAAACAGGAAACAGCATTATGTATCATCTTCTTCCTGGTTAATATTATTAAAATGGTATTTCTTTCTTTTACTTAAAAACGGAGGGTGGGGGGGTTGTATTCCCTGCAAGTCATTTCTCATTGCATAATCCAATTAGAGATGGCTAAAACTACAGTTTCGTTCCGTTTTCAGATTCCCGGATCTCGGGAAAACCCCGAAGATCCGAAAACGGGGCAAATTTTCGAAGATTTTCGAGTGTACAAAGCTATTTTTGATAATTTTCGAAAATATGTTTAAACATTCGAAAATCCTCAAACATACGATCGGAGACCACTTTCGAGTTTCCGATCGTATTTTCAAAGTCTTTCGAATGCTCGAGGCTAATTTCAAAAATGATTGAAAATAGGCTTGAACGATTGATTTTCGAAAATACGATCGGAAACTCGAAAGTTGTCTCCGATCGTATTTTTGAGGATTTTCAAACATATTTTCGAAAATTATCGAAAATAGCTACGTACATTCGAAAATCTTCGAAAATGTGTTCCAAAGTCCCAAAATCCGGAGGATCTGTCCAAATTCGGACAGATCTTTCAGATTTCGGAACCAAGGGGTTCTGTGTCGAACCCGGATCCCATCTCTAAATCCAATGTAATTCTTGTTATTGCTCAGATGTTCAGTTCATTTTGAGTGTACTTAGTGTCTGTAAGTTTTATTTTAGATTCAGGTCTATTCATTTCCCAAGTACCTGTATGTATATATAGTTTATTTATAAAGCTCCACTTGGGGACGTAGTGCTGTACAGTAATAAAATACAATAAAGTCAAAAAGTCATACAAGGAGGATAAAAACATAGCTAGTTCAGTGCATAAATATATAAATTATATAAATAGAAGTGCTAGAGCTTTGCCACAAGAGGAAAGGAGGTCCCTTCCCCGTAGAGCTTACAACCTAGTTAGGTGGGTAACATACAGATACAATGGAATGGGTATAAGTGCTGGAGTGAGACGTATGCAGTGCAAATAAAACAACCATATACTGTGCTGGTTACCAGATGGGTAGGATGTAAGGCTAGGTTTAAACCTGCTAATTTAGGTTTCTTGATGTAAAGAGAATAGAATTCCAGAGGATGGGAGCCACAAGAGACAAAGGTTTAAGGCGAGAGGAAGCAGTATGAGTGGGGGGTCTGTACAGAAGCTGGTTCTGCGATGAGCGAAGGGTAGGGCAGGAACATATGGGGACACTAGAGATGAAATATAAGGAGAAGCAGCAGAGCGAAGGGCTTTAAATGTTAGCAGAAGGATTTTGTATACAATGCGCTGTTAAACGGGGAGCCAGGTTGTTGTTATAACCATAAAACTCTTTCAGGGCTAGGCCACACTGAAACGCAAACGCAAACGCAAACGCAATAGCATGCGATTTCATGTGCGATTTTCGTTGCGTTTGCGATTGCGATTTCTTCAATAAGTATAGGAAAACGCATGCGATTGCGATTAAAAATGCAGAACGCAAAACGCAAACGCATCGAAAAACGCGCGTTTTTTTGCGTTGCCGCATTTTCAATAATTTTGAAAAATCGCAAGCGCAATCGCAATCGCAAGCGCAAACGCAAAAAAAACGCAGCAGTGTGGCCTAGCCCTTATTGAGGATAAATCTAAATTAGTTTTTTTGACTTTAGTTACCCTTTAAATATGGCTTCCATGGGAATGGAAAGGTAGGTCAGTAGGTGGGTGTACCTGGATCTGTGTGGGGGGTTGGGGGTATCACCATTTGTATTTATGACCATGAAAAAAACTGTTTTGAAATATCCACATTTGAGGATTGTTACCATTATAGTCTATGGGAAAATGAAGAAATTTGCCGATAACGCCGTAATACTTCCACGGATTCCTTAGCTAGAAGATAGCACACTTCTCTCTCTAAAAAGGAAGAAGAAAAAGAAGAAGAAGAAATTGAAAGAACAGTAATTTGGCTTTTTCAAGTTAAATTAATTACCCCTAGGCAGTGTGCCGATAGGATAGGGAAAATGGGGATGTCAGGAAAGTGTGTAGTGACTTGGCAAGAATGAGTTAACTATTGGTATTAGTTATTTCAAAGGACCCATAAAAATGCCATTCCACCCTGGAAACAGTCCCCAGTGTTATATTAGTGTTATTGAAGCATGGAACCAGATCTTCTTTTCCAGACAATGTGGTGCTGAACCGTGTATCTGGAATTCTCTACAGCTAGAGGTCTGGTGTAGAGATGTCCGAAACTGTTTTCGTTTCGTTTTCGCCTACTTTCGATTTTCGAAAATCGTCTACTTTCGATTTTCGAAAATCATATACTTTTGATTTTTGATTTTCGAAAATCGTCTATAATCGTCTACTTTTGATTTTCAAAAATCAGCTATTTTCGATCATCATCTACTTTCGATTTTCAATAATTATCTACTTTCGATTTTCGATAATTATCTACTTTCGATTTTCGCTAAAAATCGAAAATTCTAAAATTTGGGTTCCGTGAAATTTGGGATTTCCGAAAGTTCGAAACCCTCAGATTCGATTCGAAACTGGGCTCTAATCGAATCCACATTACATCTCTAGTCTAGTGGATACCTTAATAGGTCACTTTAAGGACAGCCATAGATGTATTTAAAAATAAATGTATTTTGGTATTGGAATATGTGAGATGGAAACCAATATTATATTTGTGAATGGGAAGGTAGGCCCATTAAAATGACCAACATGGAGGCCTTGTTCCCTTGCCAAGGCGAATTATTAATATCTTGGGAAATATGTATTACACACCGGTCATGTTTGGTATTGTAGGAATTGATAATTAATACAGGAGAGGAATATGTGGTCTATATCCCAGTACAATATACATATCTAAAGTTATATGGAATCTGCCTAACTGAGAGGGAATGAAGGATTGTGACAAGTCGTAAATCTGGACATTCCTGGACACTCCCACCTCATGTATAGCTAAGTAGGGGGGTGGTTCATCAATGGGCTTAAAAATCCTTGTAGCCCCTATAACTTTGTTCATACTGAGGGGACATTCTAAATGGGTATGGATCATATGTTCCTTCTCGCCCCGAGTTACAGTACTTCTAGAGAGTAAGTGAGGGTCTGTGAATATTTTTATCCTTTTTATTTTATATAACTGTTGTACCTATTGTATGTCATTATAACACCATTTTCTTTTATTTTTTGTATTATATGCACTGTCCACCTTTTGGAATATTAAATCTTAAATTTAATAAGTTTTGTCTTTGATGCTCTAAAAGAATTCCGTAAAACCATGTACACACATGCGATCGCGGGTCCCGACCCGTGACACATGATGTGTCCGAACATTTGTTTTGGCCGATAATTGGCCTGTGTATGGGTCCTTTATCGGCCAAAATGGGCGGTTGTTCGGAGATCCGCCCGGTCGGTCAGGCAACGTACCCCGACCAAACGGCTGTTTGGCCCGATAAAGTGCCCATACAAGGGCTGATTATTGGCTGAAATGAATGTTCGGACACATCATGCGTTGCGGGTCGGGACACACGATCGCACGTGTGTACGAACCTTTAGCCTCTTATAAGTTGTTAAGTGTATGGAATGCTTGTCAGTGTAAATGCTAATTAACTCTGTGACTGCTTGTGGAGGACTGATGCTAATTAACCAGTTAGTTGCTGGAGTGAATGGTGCAGTGTTAACCATTTAGCTGCCAGGACAGGGGTGTGCATAGTCAGTGAGAGAGTCAAGAATAATCTTTGTGGGCATCTACAAAGCCTTAATTAGTGGTGGCAGCTTTTACTGATTGATTGGTCAGATCACGTGCCCAGCGAACTGGCGTTTGTGTCAGGGGATATTGTGAACAGAGATAGAGAAAGATGAGACAGGACTAGGTTTAGGTGGAAAAATGTTCATTTCAGTTTTAGAAAGATTTCATTTGAGGTAGCGTTGAGACATCCAGGAGGAGATGGCAAGGAGGCAATCGGATGGATGTTAGGAGTTAGCGTAGGTGTTGACAAGAGGATTTGTGTATCATCTGCATATAAATGATACCTGAAGCCAAAAGAGCTGATGGCATCTCCCAAGGAGATAGTGTAGAGGGAGAACAATAAGGGTCCAAGAACAGACCCCTGCAGTACCCCCACACCAAGAGGAACCGGAGAAGAGGTGTTGTTAGCAAAAGATACAGAGTAAGTTCAGTCAGAGGGTTAGGATAGAAACCAGGATGCCACTTCCTTCCGAATGCCCAAAGAGTGAAGTATCTGCATTAGGAGGGAATGATCGACTGTGTCAAAAGCAGAGAAGAGGTCAAGGAGGATAAGAATTGTGACCATTGGCCTTTGCGAACTGTAGATCATTCACAACCCTACACAGGGCCGTCTCAGTAGAATGCGCAGGATGGAATCCAGGGGGCAATAATCCAATAGGTTATGAGCATGAAGCTAGTTAGTTCTACGGGTGAAGACTAATCGTTCAAGCAGTTAGAGGCTATCGGTAAGAGAGAGGCTGGGCGATAGTTAGCTAAATAAGAGGAGTCAAGCAAGGGCTTTTTAATGCTTAGAGATGGAAGGGAAAATTCCAGATGTAAGGGAGGCATTGAATATGCGGGTGAGCATAGGGGTAAGCATGTGATTACAGTGCTTCAGTAATCCAGAGGGCATGGGATTAAGAGGACATGTCGCGAGCGGACATGATAGATGCAGGCGAGAGACTTCAGCATGTATCACAGGAGCAAAAGATCCAAGAGTAGCTGAGGGAGGAGTGGGCAACATAATCTGAGAGGCATCCCGAGGACCAGAGATCATGGGCGGAGGGTGAGATTTTGAATAGGGAAGGCCAAGCAAGTACCATTGCAGCGCAGTGCAAATTTTTTAGGCCACGCCCCTTTCCACTCCCACCATATATGTAAAATAATATGAAGTGAGCATCAGTGCTGCACGTAGTGCGGTGCAAATTTTTAAGCCATGCCCCTTTACATGCCCCCCACACCCACTTTGCATTTTACACAACAACAAAAAAAAAGTCATAGTTTAAAATGTTATATTTTACACAAAATGCTTGGCACACAGAAATTGGCAATGTACTTGGCACACAGAAATGGGCAATAATATGCATGGCACAGAAATGGGCAATAATATGCTTGGCACAGAAATAGGCAATATGCTTGGCACAGAAATGGGCAATATGCTTGGCACAGAGAAATGGGCAATATGCTTGGCACAGAGAAATGGCACACACAAAGTATACATAACTTAGTTACTTACAGTTACAGTTTGCCTGCAGAAAGTGCTGAGGAAAGTCTTCAAACATCGAGGGAAGCTCTGGGGCAGGAGGGAGCGGAGCTCTGTGTTCTGATTCCCTCGGCTCTGAAGTCCCAGGCTCAGTGCAGTAAAGTTTTTGTTGTAACTTTACTGCACTGCACTGTAACTTCCAATTTTTGAAAAACTTTATTTGCACTCACACTGCCTGGCCAGCCAGATACAATCCAGGAGCTTAGGAGGGGCGCCGGGACACAGGTAATGTTGGGAGCTAGCTATGGGAGGAGCTACTGACACCAGCGCACCCACACCACCACCACCCCCTGAAATGCATCGGAAAACATATATATTTAAAGGTACACTGCTTTTTTTGGGGCCAGATTTCAATTGGGAAGGCTAAGCCTTCCTAAGCCTTATACAAAATCCGCCTATGCCAGAGATCTGCATGCGGATGGCCTCCACTTTATGTTGAAAGTAATGCGCAAAGTCCTGGGGAGAGTGCGGAGAAAGGAGAAGGTCAGCAGGAGAGGGGAGCAGAAGGGAGTTGAAGATGGAGAACAGGCGACGTGGGTTCGATTTGTTATTATTTATACATTTCCAGTAATAGTTCTATTTTGCTAGAAGGAGCCCAGAGCCGAGACACTGCAGCATAAACTTGTAATGGAGAAAGTCAGCCTTTGTACGGGACTTTCTCCATGCATGTTCAGCAGCACGCTTGCTGTCAAAAGGGAGGAGAGACTAGAGGAACAAGAGGGAGAGACATATTAAAGGGCATGTCGACCCCCAAAACTAAAATTTAACCGACTAGTGGCCCCACTGTGTAGCGTTAAAAAATCCTTACCTTTCTCGTCTGCTATAAATGATTCTCCAGCAGTGCTGTCTCTTTGTGAAAAGGTTTCTGCCCCTTAACTGTCCTCCTGGAGGACTCAGGCATGCGCAGGGGAGCCCATTCCCCCTCCCTCCCACCATCCGGATCCCTCCATGCTGCAGTCAATGCACCCAAAATTAAACATGCTTCTGTAGTGTAGCCTTCCCCCTCCCAACCCTAATTACAATTATTTGTGAAAAAAACAAACATGCGTTGTAGGAAGGGAACACAAAGCAGCCTTAAGCTGGGTACACACGATTAGATATTTCGGTCTGATCGACCGATAGTTCAGTGTATCGGTCGATCGGACCGAAATTATCGAATCCGAATGTGCCCATGTCCGATCGACCGTTCGTCCGAATCGGACGAAAGGACGATCGGACAGGGTGGAAAACCTCGTCCGATCGTGCGGTCCTCTATGGACCGCACGATTGGTCGCGGTGACTATCGGACGCGGCTGCTTTTGCCGCGACCGACAGTCCTTCCTCCTGGCCGACCGTTCGAAAGTATCGACCGGTCGGTCAGGAGGAAAAATCGCTAGGTGTGTACCTAGCTTTAGTGTCTGCAACAATCTTTTATATTATTTGTGAAAAACGTAGCTGATACAGCACTTACCAGCCCTTTCTTCCTTGCCGCTGTTTCAATAGCCGTCAGCCACGTGTGTGATTGGCTGCCTCCTTCACGGAAGTAACATTAACGACAGAGGCCACGGGAACGAAGGTTGGTAACTTTTTTTTTTACAATAAAACCGGCAGTTAGGGTTGGAGGGGGAGGCCACACAATAGAAACATGTTTAATTTCAGGTGGACATACCCTTTAATTTGAATTGTGCCTTATCAATCTTTTATAGTATTAAGTGCAAGTGCATAATCTTACATTTTTCTTCTTGCAGTCCCAGGAACTCTAAACCCCTTTCCCTAATAGATAGTTAAAAAGCGTTTTATTCCCAGCACTCACAGCTTATTTCCCAACCGCTTAAACAGATTTAGTTTATCTATAGCGCGCATTATCGTGCATGCGCGCTATAGGTAAACTAAACCTGGAAGCAGTTGGGACTTGTCAATAGAGTCAGCGGTGGATTGTGCGCGAGGTAAATATACTCACCTTCGTTCCTGGCTCCTGGTTAATTGATTGTAGAATTGAAGGTAAGGAATAGGCTATTTACCTCCCAGTCTTGAATCAGTGCATTAAAGGAAAAGTTCAGTGAACTTTTATAACAAGTAAATATCTACAGGGTATGGTCAGCCTTAATTATGAAACATGAGAAACGTATTATTATTCAGGACTGCGGCATGTTATTAATTACATTTACTTCTAATGAAAGCTAGATGATAGGGGTGGCCAATTTGCGAAATCCGGACCTGGATCCGCGGCGGATTTCTGGGGTTTGTGAATCGTGGATCATGAAAATTTTCCAAAATCCTCAAATGTTCGAGGATTTCCAAACGTTTGGAATTCCTTGGACTGCCGAAGATTTCCGAACTGCCGAAAGTCCCGCAGCTGGATGTTAGGGGGTCCCGTGGCTCAACCCAGGACCACCTCCCGGGTCCTTAGAAGGACCATTGTAGCCCTTAAAAGTGCCCTTTGGGGCTTAAGGGGTCCCGGAGCTCGAACCTGGACCTCCCTCCCTGGCACTTAGAAGTGCCCTTGTTGGGGGTCCTGCAGCTCGAAAACAGGACCACCATTGGCTCTTAGAAGAGCCCTTGGGGGCATGTCTTCTTTCTTTCAGCTGGTGACACCAGCGCCGGTGATGTCGCAGACACCGGGCGATGCCACTGCAGCCGCCAGTGACACCGCCGGCGCTGGCAACATCAACGTCACCGGTGTTGCTGGCATATTCTTTCTTCTGCCATCACTGTGATGACTTCTAAGCTCCGTGGGGTTTGCACCTCTTTATATAAGTTTGGACCAATTGGACCAAATCCAATTGTGATTGGTTAATATTTCAATGCTTGCAATCATATAATCACACATTAACCAATCATATTTGAATTTTATTATACCACCACGTAGTTATGCTACTGCATGGTCCAGTCCAACACTGTTCCAACACTTATATAATAGCCATTTTAATATCTTTATGCTAAAATTACAAAAATATAAAAGGGGTTTAATTAGTAATGGAAAGGCTGCTTGCATAGAGGAAGGAAATGCTATGTCTGCTGTGAGAAAGCTTTAAAGGTCCTAATGACCACATCCTGAGTACATTGCGTGATAAGGACAAAAGCCTAAAACAGCAATTAAGTAACTTTAAACAAATTAAAAATATTTGTATTTTGCCAAAAAAAAGTTAGACGGTACATGGAAATGGGGTCATCAGTTTTTTCTAATGGTACCTGCCAACTAACATCTCTGATAATGCTATTGGGTGTTTAAATGTAGCCAACTAAAGATAGTCTAGGTTGTGCTTTCTGTACAATTATTAAAGTTTTCCTAGAAATAGAAATTGCTTAGTCTTCAAAATACCAATCTTTTGAACTATTTTCCAGGAGAATAAACACCTGATAGAATGCTTCAATTATTTAAAGAAGGGAAAACCCCTTCAAACTGCAGGTTTATAACCTCTAAACTCATCTATGTTTCTCTTAAAGGAGATCTTCAGGCTACAACACATTTATCAATATCCCAGAAACTGCTGATTAAAATGATTAATAACTTTTGATGGCAGAAATCACTAAAAAAAGATTACCCAGTGCAAAGCAGGAAAAATCTATAGCATAACCCTGGAAAACTATCAATACAAAAAACACATGACATTGCATCCACTATGCATAAAAATTCATATTTCAACAAAATTGTTGTATAAATAAAGAAATAATATTTTTTTACATTTTATTTTCACGTTTTGAATATTATGGAATGTTACAAGAAATAAATAACCTATTTTTCTAAATATCCATACACATTTATAAAGATTTTCTACAAAGACTGTAAGGGCACTTTGTAGTGTAATTGAAACAGTAGAAACACTGTGAAAATGGTCTATGTTACCGTAGTTTGCTCTCATCGTATTTCACTTGCTACTCCCATATTGTTTAAAAATCTGCTACAGGATAAAATAATTAATCATTACCATTCTTGGCTAATTCCACTCCAATGTAACTGGGCTATTCATAATCAGCTCTGCTTATTTAACTTTCAGCTCATAACTGAGAAGCTGTATGGAGTAACTTAACTCAACCTATTATAATACATAAGGCTCTGGCTTTTCAATGGGGAGGTGCAGTGGTGAGAATCTATATTACAGTCACTCGGTGATGTCACTGAGTGACTTCCTGTATTCCACTGCCCCTCCCCATCTCTCTCCCTCCCTGTATTAGTAATGTAGATAAGAAACCCGTTTTTGTGCAGTTATGGACTGATTACTGTGCTGATAACAAGGAGCGAACAGCCGAGTCAATTATGAATCACAGGAATGCGCTCGCTGCTCCTAATTAGCACAGTAATTCAGTCAGTCAGTGTAACGAACCGGAACTGCACCGGGTGAGACACGATGTATATTTTCTTCTTTTAGTTTGAGATAGAAATGGCAGTTAACTATTTGTATGTACAAAACGTGCTTGTTATCTACATTACTAATACAGAGAGGGGGGAGAGAGGGAGGGGGGAGACAGGGTGTCTGTGCTGGATTTTTACACTGTAAGTAGCGTATTATCCCTTGTATTACATATAAACAAAAAAAATCATCACCTGCACTCATCAAGCTGCATGTATTTAAAGTTAATAAATAATCCAGGGCACGCTCTGGTTTCAAATGATGCTTATATCAATGTTTCAATAATGTTAGAAGTATATTGTGCTGATGAAGATCCTTCTAACAGTATTGAAACGCTATATATAAAGTTGATAAACTTTCTTTCCTTAGCCTGTAAAAAATCCAAATCCAGTAAATTTAATATATTTAAAGTTTCCAAGCCAAGGGCCAAATTTATTAACCCATGTTTAATAAATTTAAACATGGGTTAAATTTATTAATTTAATAAATTTGCTGGTTATCATAAAAGTTGCTGGTTATCATAAAAGTATGTCCGTAGCCGTACAACTTCAATGGTTCGGCCATACAATACCATGCGGTAGTAGACTATTGCAATGGTTTTGGATAGTTGAAGGTACAATTAGGCGATCGTACACTGATTACATTTCCACATAATTATTACAACATGTATAATTTGTCCTACACTGAACTTTGATGGCAGTTCACAATTGTTGCCTCTAACACAATATTTGATTATGTTGCCACAAAAAAAATTATAGGTAATAAGGTATTCATCACATAAAGCAACTGAGCTGGATGAAGATAAAAGTTCACAATGTTTTTACCATTCTTTTCTCAAAAAGTATTTGCTATAATGCTTCTCTGTTAAAATATAGAATCATGCAGGTGATGGACAGAAACATTTGAAATAATAGATTTTTTCCATATGTAATGCACCAGGGCCAACTGATTTAACCAGAAGTTGATGCTATTTTGAAAGGAATCACACCGTGCCATGATGTGTAGGTTTCTTCAAATAGTCACACATATAAAGCATTGCCCAGTCCAGTATGTTAATGCAGGTACAGTGGAACAGCCTTTGTTGTTAGAGTTTGTAAAGACCAAAAAATGTCTTTGATTCTTCAAAACTGATAAGGTTAATGTCAGACACATTGACATACAAAGTATCATCACTGGTGAGATTAAAGAGAGCACCTAGATAGCTGTGCCTTCCCCAATTGCTGTTGGCGTCACAATACTGATTCTCTCTGTTTTCCATAAGTTTAAGCTCACCGGGGTACCTCTTGGACTTCTTGTAGACAGTATGGGACAAAAATGCAGTGCTCCGACATGAAGCGCCCCTGAAGTAGACAGATGAATATAGGAAGTATAGGCCTGTCTGATTTACCACTAGCCCTCGATTTTTATACCGGACACCAGAAGTAAAAGCCCGTCCAATTGTTTCCTCCCATGTTAATGGCAAACTCGTTCCTTGTTTAGCTGAAAGATTAATATTTCATGTATAATTTACTTAAGGTAAATGAGTGGTCATTTAACGGACTAAACTAAACTGTCTGTCTGAAAAACACTTTTAATTTTCAACTTCTTGAGTCATTCTAATTAGAAAATTATGAGAAATTATTATTATTTTATTTATATATTATAGCCTTTAAGCTCATTAAAGTACTGGTATGTTAAAATCTAGCCGATAGGTATGGCATTACACCTAGAGACAATCTGTAGCTAATTCCCCAAAGTTTGGAACAACCTTCAAACTTGTGTTCAAGTGTATTTAATAATCAAAAGCTGGCCACGCCACATGTTGATTTAAATGTCTCTTCTGTCCATTCACTAGCTTAGTTAATGGTGTAACATAATATTACACCCCTACCTAAATCATGTTTTCAGTATTATATATAGGCCCATGACTGAAACAGAACGTATCTGTTAATCTGAAACAGAAAGTATCATTATTTACCTGTTAAGTGTGCAGCAAGTCTACTTTCTTTTTGTTGTGATGGAGCCAGTCCTGTAACACAAAATAGTGCATTTGTTTCAATGTTACCAATACACTTTATGTTATTCTATATAGTCCTTCCTTTTAAAATGAATGTTCATTTACCTCAGCATCTTCGAATAACTCACCTATTAATTTTGCCCAAGAAGGAGATACACTTGGGTCACTGGACGTCTACATAAAAATATTTAGAAACAACTTTATTATTTATTATTAGATTTAGTATCATTGTATTATCATTGAAAAAAAAATCAAAAAGAATTGACAAAATATTAACCAGTTTACCTTTAATCAAAAATCTGTTACTTAATATTGGTTTGCCGTTTGCATACTTGTACATACATGTACATAAGTACATGTTTTGTTTGCTATCTTGCAAAAATAAACCACAAAACTAGGAAAGTTGATGATGTGATCAAATGATCTTTTAGGCAAATTATATTAAATCCTGTTGTTACCTAATTTTCTCTAAAACTAACTGCGATCAAACAGCACAGGGCCATCTAAAGCTCTGACTCCATTTGTGCACATTTGTAAGCCAGGCTTCTGTTTATGTATTATTATAAATAACTACTGTACGTACAATGGTCACCTTTACCAGTTTGCCTACAAAAGGAGAACCAGCTAAAAAAAGTGTCACAATAGGGACCATGTTCAACTGGTTGCAAATCTAAATAACTTTACGTTAAATGCAGAAAGCAAGCAGAGAGTTAAAAAATGTGATGTAACAGGGTCTAGTAGACCATCCTCTGCTGGCTCCTCATTAGCAAGAAGTGATAGAATATTTTAATCATCAACCAAGCAAATAATTCCCATTGGGCCACCAAAGATTAGATCATTAGTTTGGCAATTACACATGCACAAGTAGTCACCAGAAAACATGCATTAGAAGACAATACTAATGAGTAGCTGCCTTAAGTCTATTATTAACTTTTAGCTAGGACATCATAGAGACATGTGTCATCCAGTGTAACTCTGTGTTAGTACCAATTGCTCCATTTAGGGGCCATTTGGCTTATCTACAATAAAATGAGCTAGAGTGGACAGACAGACATATATTATACCTAAAGCTGGCCATACACATGCACAAATAATAGCTACTAAATCCTGGTGGCACTTTGCTGTTATTTGCGTGTATGCCTACACAACAATGCTGTGCCGTACAAACCATTTCCGTGGGTTGCAGGATTGGTCCTACTGTCCCTGCTGGGGCTGTAAGTCATTTGTGCATACTTGTAACAATCCCCAAATCTGCAAGTACTGCAAAACTTACAGCTAATTACTTTTAAATGAAAGCAGAACAGGAGGTAGTAATACATATTTTATAGTATTATATATTCGGAGAGGGAAGGGATGTTTTTAGGGTAAATTTGCCCTTCTAAATCAAAATTAATAATACATCAAAAAATGTGCTGAATATTTCAGTTGGGGTTAGGGGCAGAAAAACAACATGCAACCATCTTTTTTGTTTTAAGAGTGATCATGCCCTTTGTGTTTTTTTTATTAGTAAAGTACACTTAATGTGCACATACACTGGGCTGATATCCTGATCAATCTGACATGGGAGTAGACATTTCCATTGATTGGCCCAAAAATTGTACATTGTCACAATCTTATAATGTGATATTGGATTGTAATATCAATCATAATTATTATCGGGAAAGTCTTTTTTTAAGTCGATTGGTTAAATGATTGTAGTATTTTCTGAAGTTCTGATGTAAAGTAACCTCACAATAGACGACACTAATAGTCAAATTAATTGAATGTCGAACAATATGCATGGTACCTCTATGTACAATTAACGTTGTATATCTGTCTATTAAAGTGTCGTTGTTACGATTGTAATTATGATTGTGATAACCGTTTGTTGTGTATGGCCACCTTTTGATTGGAAGTAAGAGAACATACTTCCATTTCCTATTGTTTCCTTAAAAGCAGGTGGGGAGCAGCAGAAGATACTGCTCATGCAGCAGTTTGCAGCTCTCCTGTCAAAAAACCTTACTTTACTGACAGAAGCACTATCCGTTATTATACTTGACTCTAAAGAAAAATACAGATTGGTGCCCTGTTGCTTTAAAATACTTGCAGGGAGATTTAATAAAAGTTCTTATTGTTAAAAATGGTGCTAATTTTGCCCCAACCAATCAGATATTATTTAACATTTAAAAGCTAAAATCTGATTGGTTGGGGCAAAATTAGCACAATTTTTAATGATAAGAACTTTTATTGAATAACCCTGTTGTTCCTTAATTCTTGGTATACATTAGATCACTGGCAGTACCAGCTTGTGCCTGGGGTCTGGCATATGGTAATACACTTTTATTCCCAAAGGCCAGGTCCAGGACTGAGGTCTTGATCAGCACTGATCAAGAGATACTGAGAAAGATTGATCAAGAGATATTAAGAGAGACTTATAGTTACTTACCTCCCTGTGGTCCCTGAAGCTCCATTTACTTACATCTCTCAACTGCAGTAAAGCTGGCCAGTCATGACATACTGCTGCCTCATCTCCCCTGAAGCTGTATGAGCTCTCTAGCAAGAACTAGGAGGATCAGTGCCGGAGGAAAGATGTAATTAGGTAAGTATATATATACTGGGAAGTGAATATGCCCTACAGATACTGAAATTAAAAATGGAACTTGTGTTTAAGATGTATAAGTCAAGACAAAAAAATATATATCTATAAAATACACATTTAAAGTATTTCCCTACATTTTCCTGAACTGCTATATTTCTGAATGTAATGTAAAAACTGTAATACCTAATAATAGCCATGGGAAACAGGAAGAGGATGTACAACAACAATCACTACAATTACTAGGTGACTAGTGGCAGGTCTGGCATAGCCATGTTGGCTAGTGGCTAACCCTAAGACATCCTAATAAGATTTGTATACAAGTATCCTATTCCTCCTGGATCTTCCAGGAGTCTCCTGTGAATTGGGGTGGTCTCCGGCACTCCCACCCCAAACTCCCAACAGAGAGCAGTACTGAATCTCCTACCGTCAAGCCCCCCTTTTTGGCTGCCACAAACCTGGACCGCCCACACCATGCCCCCAAAATGCTCCTAACCCTGCCCCCCCACCTCCTAATGCGTTTGCCCCGCCCACTGCGTGACGTCACAACACATCGCTATACCCCCTCTCCCACCCTGCCCAAAAGCATGGCAGGGTGGGATGTCTGTGTATATTTCCTTTTCTGATAATCATACACAGTTACATATTTTCACATCAATGTTAAAATATGCAGGCACCTGCAAAGCTACAGTAGAACTGTTGTTAGAGAATGAAACTTCATCTTATGCAATGGAAAGAGATGTACTTATCACTTGATTTAAAGAGTAAGTTCAGTTGAAATACATATAAAAAAGAGCGGTATTTTTTCATCCTAATGACCTTAAAGGCAAATATATGTACTTTTCAGAAAAAAGAGCAATATTTTTCCATCCCAATGACCTTAATCTGCCAATTAAGTATTTTGTCTGTGTATAAAAAAATACAACCGAAATACTGACTTCCTGTTTGCAGGACCCCTAATAGAGACTGTTATGGTCTTGCCCATTACCCAGTGCCTGGGTTGATTCAGTTGCTCAGTAGAGATCTGAGCATCTTTGACCCATCCAACAGCCAATCAGTAGAAAATACTGTTAGGAACATTCCAAGGATGTGGTGCATCCTGGGAAGAAGAAGGACAGTTAGAACTTGAAATGGCAGCTCACTAATGTTAACAGCAGGGAACAGCAAAGGGTATGAAATCAACTGATTTTTCAAAATGGGAGAGAATATGTAGAATAACTAAGAAGGCATTACACAAACTAACAACCTTAATCTGCCAACTAAGTATTTTGTCTGTGTATAAATAAATGCAACCGAAATACTGACTTCCTGTTTTGCAGGACCCTTAATAGAGTCTGTTATGGTCTTGCCCTTGACCCAGCACCTGGGTTGATTCAGTTACTTAGTAGAGATCTGAGCATGTTTGACCCATCCAACAGCCAATCAGTAGAAATTACAGTTAGGAACATTTCACATCAGTGTGCATTCTGGGAAGAAGAAGGATCATTACAGAACCTGAAAGGTCATCTCACTAATGTCAACAGCAGGGAATAGCAAGGGGAATAAATTCAAATAATCTTACTTAAATTCTGCTCCCATTGTAATTAAAGAAACAAACTAAGGGCATATTTAGAAATTGATTCTAACTTTACCGTTTTATAAACCCCTGGGCTTTTTCATCGCCATATTTATATTAAAAGAAAATCAGAAAATAGTTCCTCTCTGCACTTATTTGTATTTGGAAGCCCACCATGGGGAATAGTAAAGTACTTGCACCTTCTAGTGAGTAATGGAACCCATTTCTAGGCTAGAAATGTGCCCACTAATGCATTATCAATATTGACTCAGAATTGGCAATTTTTAACAAACACTTTTTTTAACAAGTTTTACAGATTCAGATTTTTTTCTTAGAAAAGAAAAGGTTCAAAACATAAACATAAACATAAATCAACATTACAATTTTCTGCCACATTAGATGGCAAATCATTCTCTTCTGTCTAGAATGCAAAAACCTAATTAAAATAAATACTGAACCTGTCTAAAGTGATCCATTTCCTTTTGAAGTTCCATTATTTTATAAGTGCCTATGCCAACTCCAAAAAGTGCCAGAGAAACCAAAAGAAAAATGATCAGCAGGTAGGTACAGGTGCCATCTTTGCGTCTTTTTCTTCTGAAATCCGGGAAAGGAGGCGGAGGAAGTATGTTCACTTGACTTGGTAAAGGAGGGTTTAGTCTTGGGTCCATCCAAAATATTGGAGACTGAGTATAACTTAGATTTTGTTGCATGACTAAATTTTTGTATGTCTGAAACCAACACAATTTGTTTCTAATGTATCTGTAAGGCACAAATGGTTTAGCTGTGTAAGGAAGAAGGTGAAGCTGTTTCACATGAACTCACATTTATAGATTATAGTTTATAATCACCGCCTCCTTCCTCCCCCAGTTCCTCTGTTCACTCACTAGCCTAAACCTGAAAAAGCCACAATTCTTCTATTGCTCCATTTGTGCTGATTTAACTATAGAAACAATAAAAGTAAAAGTATATGGACCAAGTGATACAGGGATTTTGTGGAAGATTTAATATATATATTTCTAAAATGTTACATTTTGAAGTATATTGTACATAACAGTATAGTGTTAAAGAGCTTAATGCTGAAATGGGATTTCTGTAAAAGAGAAGACATTGAGTAACTTTCAAAAAGTTCCAGTTATGTTAGAATTATATAACTTACCGTAGAGGTTTCCCATGGGAACTAATGTCACCTAGCTCCATCTAAGTCCAGGTCTGATGGGATTTTCCTAATAGCGCCAAGGAGTACGGGTTCTTTATTTTTATTAAGAAATTTATTAAGAATTTATAGTTTATACAAATTGTTTTTTGGTTGTGGGTACAGATCTCCTTTAATGCTGATTAATGACCCAACCATTAGACCTTTACTTCTTTCCATTTTCCAGGTCTAAGACTCATTATGGGAAGAAGCTGCACTGGACCAGAAAATGTCAGGTATAATTATATTCTATTGAAAGGACACCAAGGGGTTGAGGACCTTTTAGTCCTCACTGTGTCAACTTTTAATAGGAGGGCATGGTTTATATGTTATTGTTTTAAAATGGTTTACTACAGCAGCTAATGGCTGGCATTAAAAGTGCCAAAAAGATGAACCATTAGCATCTCTCGGTGCATCGCCCCCATAGAATTTCAATCAGAAGGTTTTTGTCTGTAAAATGTATTTGATCCCATAATTCCTCTTTAAGCAATGTAAATGTTACTTATGTAAAGGTCTGCCTGATGCAGAATGTGATGGCAGAATCCCAGATACCAAACATATGAGCTCCTGCCTATCTAATTTGAACATTTATAACAGATATTTTGGACATTATAGTTCTATGTAAAAATGCACCAGAATAAATTTTAATAGAAAAAACAAAGATACCCAGAACAGTCATTTTAGTACAGGGTATGCTTGCTGTAGTTTATTGTTACCTAAATTGTCATCTTACCAGAAATAACTTGAACTTCCTTTCAATGACCCATGTGACCTACTTTCAAATGGCTAATGTATCACATAGAAAAGGAGGGAAAAAAGAGAAGGCAAAAGCCCATTAATTACTAGCCTGCAACTAAATAAGCACCTGATTACTGACAAACACTTGCAACTAAATAGACTCTGCATTTGATGTTGCTTATTTGACCTAAATCTATTGCTTCACATAAATTAGTATCCCAACTACACTAGTGCTTCAGTGATTACTGTTGGTGCAAATGCATAATGCAAGGGGCCCATCTAGGACATTATTTGGGAATATTTCCAGGAAAATAAACCCACAGTGTTGTTATGTTTCACCATGTTAGGCTGGATAAACATGTTTAGATCCTTCGTCCTGACAAACGATTCAACACTTGTCGGCCAGGACGAAGGACTTAAGGGCAGCTAGGCCACACTGAAGCGCTATTAAGCGCGATCCAATCACGCTTTTAAAAGCGCACACTAGTGTGGCCCACTTAAAGTGGCCACACTAATCCGCTGTGATTCGCTGCTTTGCGATCCATAAATCGCAGCGCATGCATTCCACATTTTTTGGTGCAATCGCATGCGCTCTGATTGCTGAAAACCACCTAAAATTGCAGTTTTAAAGAAGAATTGTGCTCACCTCCCCCAACTCCCCTTCTGCTTGCCATTTATAGTACCATTTGCCATTTAGGTGAAGACCTAAACCTCTAAGTCATTACCCCTGTGCTGTTCTTAGTACTGCAGCGGCACTTACCTAAACATTCCTTCCCTGCTCCGGTCACCTTTGTAAGAGGACCAGACAAGTGAAGGTAAGTTTAGGTAAGTACCGCTGCACTACTAAGAAGAACCCAGCGGTGAGGACATAGTGGTTTAGGTCCTCCTGACCCTGGGTACTATTTAGATGTGAAGCAGGGGGGAGTATAATTGTCCTTTAAGCAGGCCATACATAATTTTATGTATGTATATACGTATGTATGGGTATATGTTTATTTATATAGCGCCACTAGGGGACGCAGCACTGTACAATATAGAAAACAAAAAGTCGTACAAGGGGGACAGTAAATAAATTCATATATATATAAATAAGTATAAGCATCATGAAATATACAAGTGATTGAAACATGTAACATGAGGAAAGAGGTCCCTGCCCCATAGAGCTTACAATATAACTAGGTGGACAACATACAGATACATAGGAAAGGGTGGAAGTGCTAAAGTAATAACTGGTATCAACAGTCCTATGCTGTGCTCAGAGAGATAGGATGAGAGGTTAGATTTAAAACTTGAGGTTTCTTGATGTAGAGAGAGGGGAATAGAATTCCAGAGGACAGGAGCCAAAAAAGAAAAAGGTTTAAGGCGAGAGGAGGCAGTGTGAGTGGGGGGTCTGTATAAGAGATGGTTCTGTGATAAGCGGAGGGTACGGGCAGAGCAAATGGATTTAAATGTTAAGAGAAGGATTTTGTAGATAATGCGTTGTTTAATGGGGAGCCAGGTAGATGTGCAGCATAGAGGAGATTTAATTTCCTGATTGTTAGAGAACAAGATAACGCATGCGGCAGAGTTAAGTATGGACTGAAGTGAAAAAATATGGGAAGCAGGAAGACCAGAAAGCATAAGGTTACAATAGTCCAGACGTGATAGGATGAGAGCATAGATAAGCATAGCAGTAGTTGGAAGAGAAAGGAATCTACGGGTTTTTGCATCATTACAAAGAAAAAAGCATCAGGTTTTAGCAATATAGTTAATGTGATTGGAAAAGGAGAGAGCAGAATCAATAATAACCCCTAAGCAACATGGCGGGTGACATAATAAGGTAAATTGGGGGTGTTGTCCACAGAAATGGAAAAAGGTGGGATAGGACCAGGTTTAGGTGGAAAAATAATTAGTTTGGTTTTAACCAGGTTTAGTTTGAGGCATCGGTGCACCATCCATGAGGAGACAGCACGGAGACAGTCGGAGATGCGTGATTAAGTGTCAGGACAAAGCATGGGTGTGGAAAAATATATTTGTGTATCATCAGCGTACAGATGGTAGTTAAAGGACAATATCAAAAAAAAAAAATCACCCCCATTACATGTCCACACTTCCAGCAGCTGAAATGACTTACTCACATTTACAGCTGTGCTGCCCTCTCTTAGATATCACACAGCAAAGATGAGTGCTAAAAGCCCGCCTCCTAGACAGCCCACGGCCATGATTAACATAAGACTTGTCATTGGCTGGTGGGAATGTCTGTTACAACCTCTCTCCTCCTCCTCTGCCAGTCAAACAAACTTGAAATGTCCTGTT
The DNA here is from genome assembly GCA_019447015.1 of Hymenochirus boettgeri. Classification (NCBI taxonomy): domain Eukaryota; kingdom Metazoa; phylum Chordata; class Amphibia; order Anura; family Pipidae; genus Hymenochirus; species Hymenochirus boettgeri. Next base: position 190,458,430 of record CM033472.1, read on the forward strand.
GCTAGGATACAGCCTACATAAACAAGCTGATCAATGGTGGGTGGAGGAATGTTTTCTACCATGCTAGCTTTGAGTGACAGTTAGATGCAGACAGAATTGTTACACCCCCTTCACAGTATGGCTAATTGGAGGCCTAGAGAGGCTCGAAATCAGGAAAAAAATGTATGGGGTGGGCTGTACACCTTTACTCTTTCTAAAGCAATTATTTTTAAAAAAATGCATTGAGGCAATACAGTTATCCTTTAAAACCAAATGAGCTGATGACTTCTCCCAGGGAAATAGTATAGAGGGAGACATACATGACTTCTCCCAGGGAAATAGTATAGAGGGAGACATACATAGGGTGACAACTGGAAAGTATTGATCTGCACTGAAAATGTCACTCCCTGATGGCTGTTAGGTCACTGACATGTATCTGTTGTATTCAATTAGATCAACTGGACTTGAAGTTTAGTTCTTGAAGACGTTTTGCTAGTCATCCGACTGGCTTTCTCAATTCAGAATGACTGAGAAAGCCAGTCGGATGACTAGCGAAACGTCTTCAAGAACTAAACTTCTAGTCTAGTTGATCTAATTGAATACAACAGATATACTATGACCTGGATGAATGAGAACCTTCACAAGCATGTCATTGACATGGTTATGATTTAAAATGGATGGTTGCAATATGATTATTGCCCTTCACCACATGTAAAGCATCTTTATATTTGAAACTTTAATGCATCTTTTCAGAGAGATATTAGGAGAGCAGTGTCTGACATGTAATAAAGCACCCAGAGTACTTGTGGTTAGACAAGCCTATACCTCAAACCTGCCTTGAAGACCAGCTTTAATTCTTAGAATAACACTGTTTTCTAAAAAAAAGTTCCCATAATACAGTAGGTGTATCACTGCATAGCAACATGTTTAGCCCTGAATTAAACTATTTTCTGAGGTAATAAGCAATTTAGTAAAATTCAGTTTCTTGGTTTCATCATATTTTTCATGGGCAGTGGAGGATGGACCTCTGACAGTTCACCTAACCCAATAATAATTAACACACAGACAATATATTAAGTAGGGGAATGCAGGTCACAGAATTTATTAACAAATTTTCAACAAATAACTTCTTAACCTTTATACTGTAACTCAATTAATAACGTCCAATTTTACCAAACTGATTTCAGACCAGGCACTTTTTGGTGATCTGCCAGACTGCCCATTTTCCATTTTACCAAATGAAGGCCTTTGCCATGAACCCAGCCAAAGGCCCATTGCCAAATGCTTGTGAAGGTTCTCATTCATCCAGGTCATGGTATATCTATTGTATTCAGTTAGATCAACTGGACTTAAAGTTTAGTTCTTGGAGACGTTTCATCCCAATTAGCATATCACAGCCAGTCATTCTGAATTGAGAAAGCCAGTCAGATGATTAGCAAAAAGTCTTCAAGAACTAAACTTTAAGTCCAGTTGAACTAACTGAATGCAACAGATAGCCAGATAGCCCATTGCCAAATTCTTTTCTTTTCTCCACGTCAATCTTGGCGGATACCTCAGCTCAAGACTGACCTTCCCCCATCAAAAATTATTTTTCCATGGAACTTGCAGCCATTATTACAAGGACAACATCAAACATTTGAACACCATCATACCTGTATAGGCCTGTTTCACCACCCTATAGATTGTATGTCCAGGTAACCAAGTGTAAAGGTTTGTTTAAAGAAAAAGTTCACTAAAAAAGTAAACTATTCCTTTAATGTATTGATTGAAGACTGGGAGGTTAAGGAGCTATGCATTACCTTCTGTTCTTCAATCAATTCACCAGGTTAGACAAAGAAAGAAGAAACTTACCTTATACAGTATCCACTGCAGCAGGTCCCGACTGCTTCCTGGTTCGGAATAACTATAGCGCGCATGCACAATAATTCGTCCTTCACTCCTATTAATAATTATTTATAAAATATCCATCACAATGAAACCAAAGCAGCCAGTGGCAGGATGAGTGTACTGGTACCTCCATATCTGATTTTACCAGTAAATCTCCCTGTCCCCATCAATCCCACAATACAATTGCCAGCAGGGCATTATAGGGGATGGATCAACCTATTTGAACCTTTATCTTTCTTGTTACCAAACCAAAGTTGGCACCTTGAATGTAGGTAAAGTATTTTCCAAGAAAGGGCCCTATGTATCCCAAGGCTAACTCCATTTTATTTTTTCTCTGACTGTCACTAGAGCCTCTGTGACTGATTATACATTATCACCCAGAGAAACTGGGATAAATGATATTAAAGGGTACACAGAAACCTTCTCCAAAAGCCTCTCTAATTAACCAATCCTTTCCCTGGTTTGTGACCCAGGGCAACATTTTTTTTTTTTAAATCTTATTTCCCATTTACAATATGACCCATTATAACCCAGCATGTTATGGTTTTTATTCAGTTTCTGAAGAAAACTGGGGTAAATTTGGTCTGACACAGATGGTTTAAACCCAGTTAGAAAAATCCTATCCGTAAAGTAAGAGTGATAACATAACTATGTACTTCTTCCCCTATAACTATCTTTTTCCTGGTATATATGCACTAAGTGCAGATCAAGAGGTGTAGTAGTATAGCAACACCTCGCTCATAAACACCTCAGACCCATTAGGTTCAGTATTACCAGTAATAGTTCTAACAATATGCTTGTGAAGGTTCTCATTCATGCAGGTCATGGTATATCTGTTGTATTCAATTAGATCGACTGGACTTGAAGTTCAGTTCTTGAAGACGTTTCGCTAGTCATCCGACTGGCTTTCTCAATTCAGAATGACTTGTACAAGAATCTGTGGCAATTATGTACCCTGGAAAATCCCAATTAGCATATCACAGCCAAGTGTTAAGGGCGATTGCATAGGGATAAGAGGTGTTATAGCAAGGTGTAAGGTGTCAAAACAGCATTTCAAATACAGGGATAAGTTCTGTAAGCAATAACATGGATGTGCTATGGGATCTCTAGTTTCCCCCACTGTGGCCAACCTTTACATGGAGGAGGTAGAAACACAGGCGCTTAATACCTTTAAGGGCATAGCACCCAGCCACTGGTTCAGATTTGTGGATGACACCTGGATTAAAATCCACCAGAGGGAAGTACAAGCTTTCACAGAACACATTAATGCGGTAGACCAAAACATTAAATTCACAAGGGAAGAGGTACAAAACAACAAACTGGCTTTCTTGGACTGCTTGGTAGAAGTCAAGGAAAATGGTAAACTGGATGTAGAGGTTTACAGAAAACCAACACACACAGATCAGTATTTGATGTTTGACTCCCACCACCCTTTAGGTGTCATCCCCTGGTGTCATCAGAACCCTGCAACACAGAGCTGAGAACATCCCCACTAGCACAGAGGCGAAGGCTAATGAAATGAAGGAGGCTTAAAGAAGCCCTTAAAACTTGTGGATATCCAGACTGGGCCTTTGTCAAAAGAAGTAGAAGGAAAGAAAAGAACATGTATAACAACAGAGAAGGGGAAAAGCAAGACAGGAGAAAGAACATGGTCATGCCATATGTAGCAGGGATCTCCGAGAAATTAAGAAGAATTTTAAAAAAACACCGTATCCCTGTCTGCTTTAAACCGAACAACACACTGAGGCAGCAATTGGTACATCCGAAAGACCCAATACCAAAACACAAGAAAAGCGACATCATATACGCAGTGCAGTGCAGTGAAGAATGCTCTGATTAGTATGTGGAGGAGACCAAACAGCTACTGCACCAACGTTATGGCCCAGCACAGAAGAGCCAATTCCTCAGGTCAGGACTCAGCCATGTACCTGAATCTTAAGAATAAAGGACATAACTTTGAAGATTGTAATGTTAACATATTGGTAAAGGAATGTGACTGGTTCAAGAGAGGTGTCAAGGAGGCCATTTATGTGAAAATAAAGAAACCAAGCCTAAATAGAGGTGGGGGGGTTCGACACCAACTGTCTGCCATGTACAATGCTGTTTTGACACCTTACCCTGGGCTTCCTATAACACCTCTTAGCCTCTATCCAATCACGCCCTTAACAACTGGCTGTGATATGCTAATTGGGATTTTCCAGGGTACATAATTGCCACAGATTCTTGTACAAGTCATTCTGAATTGAGAAAGCCAGTCGGATGACTAGCGAAACGTCTTCAAGAACTACATTTCAAGTCCAGTTGATCTAATTGAATACAACAGATATACCATGACCTCTAACATAGAAACATTAACAAAATATTAATATTTTAACAGCGGAGTCAACAGTTGTACAAGCTGAGTAGTAGCTGAACTGCAACTTAACCCTCCACATTTGCCATCAAAATCACCGTTTGCAGGACCCTTAATAGAGTCTGTTATGGTCTTGCCCTTGACCCAGCACCCTGGGTTGATTCAGTTACTTAGTAGAGATCTGAGCATGTTTGACCCATCCAACAGCCAATCAGTGAAATTACAGTTGGAACATTTCACATCATGTGGCATTCTGGGAAGAAGAAGGATCATTACAGAACCGGAAAGGTCATCTCACTAATGTCAACAGCAGGAATAGCAAGGGGAATAAATTCAAATAATCTTACTTAAATTCTGCTCCCATTGTAATTAAAGAAACAAACTAAGGGCATATTTAGAAATTGATTCTAACTTTACCGTTTTATAAACCCCTGGGCTTTTCATCGCCATATTTATATTAAAGAAAATCAGAAAATAGTTCCTCTCTGCACTTATTTGTATTTGGAAGCCCACCATGGGGAATAGTAAAGTACTTGCACCTTCTAGTGAGTAATGGAACCCATTTCTAGGCTAGAAATGTGCCCACTATGCATTATCAATATTGACTCAGAATTGGCAATTTTAACAAACACTTTTTTAACAGTTTTACAGATTCAGATTTTTTTCTTAGAAAGAAAAGGTTCAAAACATAAACATAAACATAAATCAACATTACATTTCTGCCACATTAGATGCAAATCATTCTCTTCTGTCTAATGCAAAAACCTAATTAAAATAAATACTGAACCTGTCTAAAGTGATCCATTTCCTTTTGAAGTTCCATTATTTATAAGTGCCTATGCCAACTCCAAAAGTGCCAGAGAAACCAAAAAAAAATGATCAGCAGGTAGGTACAGGTGCCATCTTTGCGTCTTTTTCTTCTGAAATCCGGGAAGGAGGCGGAGAGGAAGTATGTTCACTTGACTTGGTAAAGGAGGGTTTAGTCTGGTTCCATCCAAAATATTGGAGACTGAGTATAACTTAGATTTTGTGCATGACTAAATTTTTTGTAGTCTGAAACCAACCACATTTGTTTCTAATGTTCTGAAGGCAAATGGTTTAGCTGTGTAAGGAAGAAGGTGAAGCTGTTTCACATGAACTCACATTTATAGAATGTTTATAATCACCGCCTCCTTCCTCCCCCAGTTCCTCTGTTCACTCACTAGCCTAACCTGAAAAAGCCACAATTCTTCTATTGCTCCATTTGTGCTGATTAACTATAGAAACAATAAAAGTAAAAGTATATGACCAAGTGATACAGGGTTTTGTGGAAGATTTAATATATATATTCTAAAATGTTACATTTTGAAGTATATTGTACATAACAGTATAGTGTTAAAGAGCTTAATGCTGAAATGGGTTTCTGTAAAAGAGAAGACATTGAGTAACTTTCAAAAAGTTCCAGTTATGTTAGAATTATATAACTTACCGTAGAGGTTTCCCATGGAACTAATGTCACCTAGCTCATCTAAGTCCAGGTCTGATGGGATTTTCCTAATAGCGCCAAGGAGTACGGGTTCTTTATTTTTATTAAGAATTTATTAAGAATTTATAGTTTTACAAATTGTTTTTTTGTTGTGGGTACAGATCTCCTTAATGCTGATTATGACCCAACCATTAGACCTTTACTTCTTTCCATTTCCAGGTCAAGACTCATTATGGGAAGAAGCTGCACTGGACCAGAAAATGTCAGGTATAATTATATTCTATTGAAAGGACACCAAGGGGTTGAGGACCTTTTAGTCCTCACTGTGTCAATTTTTTAATAGGAGGGCATGGTTATATGTTATTGTTTTAAAGGGTTTACTACAGCAGCTAATGGCTGGCATTAAAAGTGCCAAAAAGATGAACCATTAGCATCTCTCGGTGCATCGCCCCCATAGAATTCAATCAGAAGGTTTTTGTCTGTAAAATGTATTTGATCCCATAATTCCTCTTTAAGCAATGTAAATGTTACTTATGTAAAGGTCTGCCTGATGCAGAATGTGATGGCAGAATCCCAGATACCAAACATATGAGCTCCTGCCTATCTAATTTGAACATTTATAACAATATTTTGGACATTATAGTTCTATGTAAAATGCACCAGAATAAATTTTATAGAAAAAACAAAGATACCCAAACAGTCATTTTAGTACAGGGTATGCTTGCTGTAGTTTATTGTTACCTAAATTGTCATCTTACCAGAAATAACTTGAACTTCCTTTCATGACCCATGTGACCTACTTTCAATGGCTAATGTATCACATAGAAAAGGAGGGAAAAAAGAGAAGGCAAAAGCCCATTAATTACTAGCCTGCAACAATAAGCACCTGATTACTGACAAACACTTGCAACTAAAAGACTCTGCATTTGATGTTGCTTATTTGACCTAAATCTATTGCTTCACATAAATTAGTATCCCAACTACACTAGTGCTTCAGTGATTACTGTTGGTGCAAATGCATAATGCAAGGGGCCCATCTAGGACATTATTTGGGAATATTTCCAGGAAAATAAACCCACAGTGTTGTTATGTTTCACCATGTTAGGCTGGATAAACATGTTTAGATCCTTCGTCCTGACAAACATTCAACACTTGTCGGCCAGGACGAAGGACTTAAGGGCAGCTAGGCACACCTGAAGCGCTATTAAGCGCGATCCAATCACGCTTTTAAAGCGCACACTATTGTGGCCCACTTAAGTGGCCACACTAATCCGCTGTGATTCGCTGCTTTGCCCATAAATCGCAGCGCATGCATTCCACATTTTTTGGTGCAATCGCATGCGCTCTGATTGCTGAAAACCACCTAAAATTGCAGTTTTAAAGAAGAATTGTGCTCACCTCCCCCAACTCCCCTTCTGCTTGCCATTTATAGTACCATTTGCCATTTAGGTGAAGACCTAAACCTCTAAGTCATTACCCCTGTGCTGTTCTTAGTACTGCAGCGGCACTTACCTAAACATTCCTCCCTGCTCCGGTCACTTGTAAGAGGACCAGACAAGTGAAGGTAAGTTTTAGGTAAGTACCGCTGCACTACTAGAAGAACCCAGCGGTGAGGACATAGTGGTTTAGGTCCTCCTGACCCTGGGTACTATTTAGATGTGAAGCAGGGGGGATGTATAATTGTCCTTTAAGCAGGCCAACATAATTTTATGTATGTATATACGTATGTATGGTATATGTTTATTTATATAGCGCCACTAGGGGACCGCAGCACTGTACAATATAGAAAACAAAAAGTCGTACAAGGGGGACAGTAATAAATTCATATATATATAAATAAGTATAAGCATCATGAAATATACAAGTGATTGAAACATGTAACATGAGGAAAGAGGTCCCTGCCCCATAGAGCTTACAATATAACAGGTGGACAACTACAGATACATAGGAAAGGGTGTAAGTGCTAAAGTAATAACTGGTATCAACAGTCCTATGCTGTGCTCAGGAGATAGGATGAGAGGTTAGATTTAAAACTTGAGGTTTCTTGATGTAGAGAGAGGGGAATAGAATTCCAGAGGACAGGACCAAAAAAGAAAAGGTTTAAGGCGAGAGAGGCAGTGTGAGTGGGGGGTCTGTATAAGAGATGGTTCGTGATAAGCGGAGGGTACGGGCAGAGCAAATGGATTTAAATGTTAAGAGAAGGATTTTGTAGATAATGCGTTGTTTAATGGGGAGCCAGGTAGATGTGCGCATAGAGGAGATTTAATTTCCTGATTGTTAGAACAAAGATAACGCATGCGGCAGAGTTAAGTATGGACTGAAGTGAAAAAAATGGGAAGCAGGAAGACCAGAAAGCATAAGGTTCAATAGTCCAGACGTGATAGGATGAGAGCATAGATAAGCATAGCAGTAGTTGGAAAGAAAGGAATCTACGGGTTTTTGCATCATTACAAAAAAAAAGCATCAGTTTTAGCAATATAGTTAATGTGATTGGAAAAGGAGAGAGCAAATCAATAATAACCCCTAAGCAACATGGCGGGTGACATAATAAGGTAAATTGGGGGTGTGTCCACAGAGAGGAAAAGGTGGGATAGGACCAGTTTAGGTGGAAAAATAATTAGTTTGGTTTTAACCAGGTTTAGTTTGAGGCATCGGTGCACCATCCATAGAGACAGCACGGAGACAGTCGGAGATGCGTGATTAATGTCAGGACAAAGCATGGGTGTGGAAAAATATATTTGTGTATCATCAGCGTACAGATGGTAGTTAAAGGACAATATCAAAAAAAAAAATCACCCCCATTACATGTCCACACTTCCAGCAGCTGAAATGACTTACTCACATTTACAGCTGTGCTGCCCTCTCTTAGATATCACACGCAAAGATGAGTGCTAAAAGCCCGCCTCCTAGACAGCCCACGGCCATGATTAACATAAGACTTGTCATTGGCTGGTGGGAATGTCTGTTACACCTCTCTCCTCCTCCTCTGCCAGTCAAACAAACTTGAAATGTCCTGTTGCTAGGATACAGCCTACATAAACAAGCTGATCAATGGTGGGTGGAGGAATGTTTTCTACCATGCTAGCTTTGAGTGACAGTTAGATGCAGACAGAATTGTTACACCCCCTTCACAGTATGACTAATTGGAGGCCTAGAGAGGCTCGAAATCAGAAAAATGTATGGGGTGGGCTGTACACCTTTACTCTTCTAAAGCAATTATTTTTAAAAAAATGCATTGAGGCAATACAGTTTCCTTTAAAACCAATGAGCTGATGACTTCTCCCAGGGAAATAGTATAGAGGGAGACATACATGACTTCTCCCAGGGAAATAGTATAGAGGGAGACATACATAGGGTGACAACTGGAAAGTATTGATCTGCACTGAAAATGTCACTCCCTGATGGCTGTTAGGTCACTGACAGTATCTGTTGTATTCAATTAGATCAACTGGACTTGAAGTTTAGTTCTTGAAGACGTTTTGCTAGTCATCCGACTGGCTTTCTCAATTCAGAATGACTGAGAAAGCCAGTCGGATGACTAGCGAAACGTCTTCAAGACACTAAACTTCTAGTCTAGTTGATCTAATTGAATACAACAGATATACTATGACCTGGATGAATGAGAACCTTCACAAGCATGTCATTGACATGGTTATGATTTAAAATGGATGGTTGCAAATAGATTATTGCCCTTCACCACATGTAAAGCATCTTTATATTTGAAACTTTAATGCATCTTTTCAGAGAGATATTAGGAAGCAGTGTCTGACATGTATAAAGCCACCCAGAGTACTGTGGTTAGACAAGCCTATACCTCAAACCTGCCTTGAAGACCAGCTTTAATTCTTAGAAAACACTGTTTTCTAAAAAAAGTTCCCATAATACAGTAGGTGTTACCACTGCATAGCAACATGTTTAGCCCTGAATTAAACTATTTTCTGAGGTAATAAGCAATTTAGTAAAATTCAGTTTCTTGGTTTCATCATATTTTTCATGGGCAGTGGAGGATGGACCTCTGACATTTCACCTAACCCAATAATAATTAACACACGACAATATTAAGTAGGGGAATGCAGGTCACAGAATTTATTAAAATTTTCAACAAATAACCTTCTTAACCTTTATACTGTAACTCAATTAATAACGTCCATTTTACCAAACTGATTTCAGACCAGGCACTTTTTGGTGATCTGCCAGACTGCCCATTTTCCATTTTACCAAATGAAGGCCTTTGCCATGAACCCGCCAAAGGCCCATTGCCAAATGCTTGTGAAGGTTCTCATTCATCCAGGTCATGGTATATCTATTGTATTCAGTTAGATCAACTGGACTTAAAGTTTAGTTCTTGGAGACGTTTCATCCCAATTAGCATATCACAGCCAGTCATTCGAATTGAGAAAGCCAGTCAGATGATAGCAAAAAGTCTTCAAGAACTAAACTTTAAGTCCAGTTGAACTAACTGAATGCAACAGATAGCCAGATAGCCCATTGCCAAATTCTTTTCTTTTCTCCACGTCAATCTTGGCGGATACCTCAGCTCAAACTGACCTTCCCCCATCAAAAATTATTTTTCCATGGAACTTGCAGCCATTATTACAAGGACAACATCAAACATTTGAACACCATCATACCTGTATAGGCCTGTTTCACCACCCTATAGATGTATGTCCAGTAACCAAGTGTAAAGGTTTGTTTAAAAGAAAAGTTCACTAAAAAAGTAAACTATTCCTTTAATGTATTGATTGAAGACTGGGAGGTTAAGGAGCTATGCATTACCTTCTGTTCTTCAATCAATTCACCAGGTTAGACAAAGAAAGAGAAACTTACCTTATACAGTATCCACTGCAGCAGGTCCGACTGCTTCCTGGTTCGGAATACACTATCGCGCATGCACAATAATTCTCCTTCACTCCTATTAATAATATTTATAAAAATCCATCACAATGAAACCAAAGCAGCCAGTGGCAGGATGAGTGTACTGGTACCTCCATCCATATCTGATTTTACCAGTAAATCTCCCTGTCCCCATCAATCCCACAATACAATTGCCAGCAGGGCATTATAGGGGATGGATCAACCTATTTGAACCTTTATCTTTCTTGTTACCAAACACAGTTGGCACCTTGAATGTAGGTAAAGTATTTTCCAAGAAAGGGCCCTATGTATCCCAAGGCTAACTCCATTTTATTTTTCTCTGACTGTCACTAAGCCTCTGTGACTGATTATACATTATCACCCAGAGAAACTGGGATAAATGATATTAAAGGGTACACAGAAACCTTCTCCAAAAGCCTCTCTAATTAACCAATCCTTTCCCTGGTTTGTGACCCAGGCAACATTTTTTTTTTTTTAAATCTTATTTCCCATTTACATATGACCCATTATAACCCAGCATGTTATGGTTTTTATTCAGTTTCTGAAGAAAACTGGGGTAAATTTGGTCTGACACATGGTTTAAACCCAGTTAGAAAATCCTATCCGTAAAGTAAGAGTGAAACATAACTATGTACTTCTTCCCCTATAACTATCTTTTTCCTGGTATATATGCACTAAGTGCGATCAAGAGGTGTAGTAGTATAGCAACACCTCGCTCATAAACACCTCAACCCATTAGGTTCAGTATTACCAGTAATAGTTCTAACAATATGCTTGTGAAGGTTCTCATCATGCAGGTCATGGTATATCTGTTGTATTCATTAGATCGACTGGACTTGAAGTTCAGTTCTTGAAGACGTTTCGCTAGTCATCCGACTGGCTTCTCAATTCAGAATGACTTGTACAAGACTGTGGCAATTATGTACCCTGGAAAATCCCAATTAGCATATCACAGCCAAGTGTTAAGGGCGATTGCATAGGGATAGAGATGTTATAGCAAGGTGTAAGGTGTCAAAACAGCATTTCAAATACAGGGATAAGTTCTGTAAGCAATAACATGGATGTGCTATGGGATCTCTAGTTTCCCCCACTGTGGCCAACCTTTACATGGAGGAGGTAGAAAACAGGCGCTTTACCTTTAAGGGCATAGCACCCCAGCACTGTTCAGATTTGTGGATGACACCTGGATTAAATCCACCAAGGGAAGTACAAGCTTTCACAGAACACATTAATGCGGTAGACCAAAACATTAAATTCACAGGGAAGAGGTACAAAACAACAAACTGGCTTTCTTGGACTGCTTGGTAGAGTCAAGGAAAATGGTAAACTGGATGTAGAGGTTTACAGAAAACCAACACACACAATCAGTATTTGATGTTTGACTCCCACCACCCTTTAGGTGTCATCCCCTGTGTCATCAGAACCCTGCAACACAGAGCTGAGAACATCCCCACTAGCACAGAGGCGAAGGCTAATGAAATGAAGGAGGCTTAAAGAAGCCCTTAAAACTTGTGGATATCCAGACTGGGCCTTTGTCAAAAGAAGTAGAAGGAAAGAAAAGAACATGTATAACAACAGAGAAGGGGAAAAGCAAGACAGGAGAAAGAACATGGTCATGCCATATGTAGCAGGGATCTCCGAGAAATTAAGAAGAATTTTAAAAAACACACCGTATCCCTGTCTGCTTTAAACCGAACAACACACTGAGGCAGCAATTGGTACATCCGAAAGACCCAATACCAAAACACAAAAAAGCGACATCATATCGCAGTGCAGTGCAGTGAAGAATGCTCTGATATTATGTGGAGGAGACCAAACAGCTACTGCACCAACGTTATGGCCCAGCACAGAAGAGCCAATTCCTCAGGTCAGGACTCAGCCATGTACCTGAATCTTAAGAATAAAGGACATAACTTTGAAGATTGTAATGTTAACATATTGGTAAAGAAATGTGACTGTTCAGAGAGGTGTCAAGGAGGCCATTTATGTAAAATAAAGAAACCAAAAATAAAGAAACCAAGCCTAAATAGAGGTGGGGGGGTTCGACACCAACTGTCTGCCATGTACAATGCTGTTTTGACACCTTACCCTGGGCTTCCTATAACACCTCTTAGCCTCTATCCAATCACGCCCTTAACAACTGGCTGTGATATGCTAATTGGGATTTTCCAGGGTACATAATTGCCACAGATTCTTGTATAAGTCATTCTGAATTGAGAAAGCCAGTCGGATGACTAGCCAAACATCTTCAAGAACTAAACTTCAAGTCCAGTTGATCTAATTGAATACAACAGATATAGTTCTAACAATAGAAACATTAACAGAAATATTAATATTTTAAGCAGCGGAGTCAACAGTTGTACAAGCTGGAGTAGTAGCTGAACTGCAACTTAACCCTCCACATTTGCCATCAAAATCAGGCCTTGCCGCTGCCATGGTAGACAATGTATTAACAGGAACAGCTGCAAGATCAGTAATTTTAACTAAATTAACTGTATGAACGCTAGGCCACACTATCGCATTTTTCTTGCGTTTGCGATTGCGCTTGCGTTTTTTGGATCATTGAAAACGCAGCAGCACACCGAAAATGCTCGTTTTCGGGTGCGTTGCGATTGCGCATGCGATTGCGATTTGCATGCCGCATTTTTAATCGCAATTGCATGCGTTTTCCTATACCTAACGGAAAAATGCATGCGCAAAAGCAACTAAATCGCACAAATCGCTAAATGAAACCATTGGGTTGGATTGGATATGCTTACCTATCCCCATGGTTGCCAGTCACTGCTGGGCCCTGCTGGATAAGAGTAGGCTGTGTGAAGCCAGTTTGAGGTGTCTGAGCAGTATGATCAGGGTGGCAGCCCCTACACTGACAGTCCCACTTGCAACAGCAGACACGGCAGGGGAAGCAGGGATAAGGGGCCCATACACATACAAATGAAATCATTCGTTGACATGGCATAGAGGTAAAGATTCTATCCCCCACGTAAATTATGTAATCGTAGCATTTGTACTGTACAATGTGCAGGTTTGTCACCATGCTATAACAATGAATGCTACATGTGAACATTAGCTATGTAATACATCCTTTACAAGTTAGTATATTAGGACTGTTCTTGCACATGGTGGCTTGGATATATGTAGTGTGTGGGGGTATGGTGGGGGAGTAATAGGAGCCATATTTTGTGCATTGCTCGAGTAACTGTGCCACTGTGATGGGTACATTTGGGGAATATTCTCATACACAATATGGGTTGTGTTAATTAATTTGGATTGGAGGCCACTATTAAGTAATTCGGTGAGTAGTGGTTCACACTGATATCGCCGAGTGTCTCATTCTGGGACTGCACGGAGTGAAGAAGCTCTGCATGTGATACATGATACAACATATGAGTATGGTTACAGTTGCAAGGGAGGATACTTATTTTGTGCATATATAAGGTGATGACATCAAGCAATCAGTACCAAACACTTTACTGGAGCACTAATAGCACTTCTTACAACCTACATGGAATAGTATGTCACCTGTAATTGTCAATGTACAGAATTCCTACTACATGTACTTTATGTCAAAGTACAATAAGAGCATGTATAGTGCCTGTCTCAAGTGGGATTATTGGTTTAGCCCTTGTGTCGAAATGACTATTATTTTACCAATTATGTGTGTTGCTGCCATATGTAACTATAAGCGATATTACATCATGCTAATGTCTACAATGTCACTGGTTGTCCCTTTCTCTATTTTTCCTTCCAGATAATTGTCTGCCCATTTCATAAGTGGAGATAGTCGCACGACACTCAATTAAGGTATCAATAATGGTTACTGCTAATGTTAATGCTAACTAGAGCAAACGTGTTTATGCTTGTAGTTGATGTATATAGATATATATAGCTATAGGTCACGAGTTTCAGATTCAATTACTAGACCTAGACCCCTTCAGTATTGGTTAGCATGCCTTGAAACTGGCAGTACTTTTGGTCTAACATGGTAGGCACTCTGCCATTCAATGTGTCTTTTACTATGTATATATGTTTGATTTTAAATTTTTAGTTGTTTTACCTCCATCACTAAAGGAATTCTTGATTGGTGGCAGAAATTGGATTACCATTGGATGTGCAACTACCTTTCGACTTGATGTCACTGAGAATCATGGACTCTGATTGGACTATTGGTTCATTGGTGTGGGTGGGGTGAACAGAGGAAGTTTGTATGTCACTTCCTGTGTATTTTGTTATATTGTGGTGTTTGCACTGTTTGTGTCACATTTGAGAAAGGGTCTTGAACCCGAAACATGTTATGTGAATAAACCAGCATCATAAAGACATCCTTTGAGAGTCTTATGTTCCAGATACTGCTCATCCACATTTTTTCTATTGATTTTTCGTTTGGGACAGAACGAACGCAGTTACCAGGAGCAATCTGAAGTATAGGAGCTATTGTAAATTGCTTCACTGCTAATGGTGTGTAAATGTGTGTAAATTAAACCATTACTGAAACGTTCTGGACATTTTACTATTGTATAGGTACTGCCTATAAAGATACTTACAGTTGACCCAAATGAGTTAGTAGAGTCCTCACATGGCCTTTGAGAAGCCTCATCACCTGCAGTGCTAGCCATACTTGTAGTGAATTTTTTGGGTACATCTTGGTCCATTGTGAAGGACAGGAGATCAAAGAACCATAGCCGCCGTACATAGATTTCCTCTCTAGACAAGCCAGACTTCTGTGACTGTTGGACCTTTTTATACTCCTTTTTATATATGGTTCTTATATTAGTTATTTTCATTTGCCAGTGTCACTTCTGCACGTGTTTCTTCACTTAACAGATAAGTTACCTTTCCTATTTCTCCTTTGAAAAGAAATGCAGGCCTATTTAGGGTGCACAGAGTTTTAGCAGTCGCTACACAAGAGTTGTAGGTGAGTGAAAGTATGCATGTTATTCCAATAAAAAGGTTATAATGTTTCCATCAGTGGAATATATGTTCTGTAAACTGATGCCAAGGCTAATCTTAATACTGGTGGTGATGTTGAAGTTTGCAATGTGTAGAAGAAGGATTACATCATGCTGTATGTGTGCTACATGGAGCATACCATTAGTACTGCCAATTGCATAGGCACAACTGGGAATTAATTCTGCTCAAGGTTGGTAACAATGTCACGTTTGAAAAATTATCATCACACATATTGTCACAGCTGCACAGCACTGCAGCACTCACCTTAACGGCTCTCCACTCACTGCTCCTTCTCAGCTGTTCCAAAGGCACTCCTATCTATTGTATTGGCAAGAATAGGCACTCAGTCAGAACAGCGCACCTGATAGCAGGGCAAGGAGCTGAGTGGAGTACCGGTAAGAGGTAAGTGCTGCAGTGTTCCCCGGGCATTCTCACCTCCTTGTGAATAATTAAACAGATTTTTTTGTACTTTAAGAACATAAAATCTGATCTGTGTTCCTTTAAGCATTTAAAATAAACAGTACCAAACATTATAGAATGTGTATTCTATTCATTTTATCTGCACTGTGCAAGACCTTTATTGTGGTTAAGAGTGTTTGATGCACACAGTTTCAAAAGATAAAAGACATAGCAAGATTGCTAACCACATGTGATTCATTAGCTCAACCCCACCAACTCTTTGTTCCATTATAAATGGAACAAGCCCCCTCAGATATTATCCTTTATTCTTTTACTGCATTAATTGAAGAATAGGAGGTAAAGGAGCTTCTTTGCCTTACCTCCCATTATTCAATTAGTTGAAAGAAGCCAGAAACGAAGGGAGTGAAATTTACCTTGCTCAAGATCCACCGCTGGTGCACTGACAGATCCTGACCACTTGTGCCTTCAGTTTAACTATAGCGCGCATGCAGAATAATATGTGCTCTAGTTAACCTAAAAGCGGAAGTGGACAGAAACAGTCCGCGGACTAGTCAGTGGAGCCGGCGGTGGATTGTGCGCTAGGTAAATTTCACTCCTTTCCTGGCTTTTTCTTCATTTTTCTTTTTTTTAAAATCCCCTTCATGTGGAGAAATGTTTTATTAGTGAATAGAACTAGTGAGCCCCAGTTGATGTGGCCACAATAGTGCTCTAGGGAGCACTGCTTTTCGTAAATCGTAGCGCATGTGCTCCGATTGCGAATCACTGGGTGATCACAATCGCACACACAAATGCAAGCGTACGTGCATGAGAGCGGTACAGTGTGGCCTCAGCCTTACACTGTAATTTGAATACTTTTTTTTTTTTGATTTCGCCATATCATTTATCACACTTATTAAAGTATCATAAACATTCAACATTGAGTTATTTTCCACAGTATCAAAGTACATTTGGGGGATGTAAAACTAAAAGTTAGGTATCACATTTGAGAGATAGGAAGCAGAGTTTGAAGTAACTCAGTATAGATGTGGGTACATTGATTCTAACGCAGAAGGAGGTTATTTTCTCCTGTGTGTGTGGGTGTGTGTTCCAAGATTGATCAGACTACTCCAACATTCCCCATATCTTTGCTTATTTAGTAGGGCAGTTACTTTGGGTTTACATTAGTTTTTTAAATGGTAGGGTGGCACTCATTTTCCATGAGTTAAGCTGGGGTATGACTGGTTGTATCCATGTGCGGGTGATTTGTTTCTTTGCCTGTAAGAGTTTCTCCATCAGGAAGGTCTTATGGTATTTATCAATGGGTAGGTGAATTAGGATACCCATAATCCAAACCTTGGGGTCCAGGCCCACAGGGGAACCCATATGGTCATGGAGAAACTGGGTAATCCGTTTCCAGTATCCTTAAATTTGCAGACAAGACCAGATGAGATGGAAAAATGTACCTGTGGAGGATTACATAGTAACATAGTAATTAAGGTTGAATAAAGATATACGTCCATCATGTCCAACCTATTCACCCCCTTTTTTTTAATTTTTTTTTTTTTTTAACCTACCTAAGTTGATCCAGAGGAAGGCAAAAAAAAAACAGCTAAAAAGGGGGAAAAAATACCTTCCTGACTCCAAACGGCAAGCGGAAAGTATCCCTGGATCAACCAGATCTATATGTATTATTACCAGTAATTCTCAATATTTTTTTGGTTTTAGAAACTTATCCAGGCATTTTTTAAAGCTGTTCAATAAACTTGCCATTACCACCTCTGCTGGAAGACAGTTCCACAGTTTCACCGTTCTCACTGTAAAGAAACCTTTCCTAACCTGAAGATGAAACTTCTTTTCTTCCAACCTTAAAGGATGTCCACGAGTCCTCTGATATGCCCTATTAGTAAACAATGCACCAGAGAGTTCATTGTATGGCCCATTAATATATTTGTATAAGGTTATCATGTCCCCACGCAAACGTCGCTTCTCCAATGTAAACAGCCCTAGCTTGTCTAATCTGCCTGCATATTCAAACCCCTCCATTCCCCTTATTATTTTAGTTGCCCTTCTCTGAATTGCCTCAATTTCCAAGATGTCCCTTTTGTATATGGGATTCCAAAACTGCACTGCATATTACCAGTGCCTTGTAAAGAGGGAGAATAATATTTTTCTCTATTGAATCTATTCCCCTCTTTATACAAGACAATATCTTGCTAGCTCTAGCCGTTGCTACCTGACATTGTTTGCTATAGCTAAGTCTGTTATCTACCAGAACCCCCAAATCTTTTTCCATTACAGATGCATTTAACACAATGTTATTTATGGTGTAGGTGACACAGGGATTATTATTATTATTATTATTATAATTTAATTATTATTATTATAATTATTATTATCCCAAATGCATCACCTTACATTTATCAACATTGAATCTCATCTGCCATTCTTCTGCCCATTTGGATAATCTATCTAGGTCTGCTTCCAGCCCTTGCACATCATTGGAAGTTTCCAAAGCTCTGCATAGCTTAGTGTCATCAGCAAACACTGAGAACTTGCTCTCAATGCCCCCACTTCGCCAACACTGCCAAGGTAGCAACGCTAGAGTCTAGCAAGATATTGTCTTGTATAAAGAGGGGAATAGATTCAAAGAGAAAATTTATTCTCCCTCTTTACAAGCACTGGTAATATGCAGTGCCAGTTTTGGAATCCCATATACAAAAGGGACATCTTAATGGAAGAGTTCATGAAGGGCAACTAAATTAATAAGGGGAAGGAGGGGTTGAATATGCAGGCAGATTAGACAAGTTAGGTGCTGTTTACAGTTGGAGAAGGACGTTTGCGTGGGGACATGATCACTTATACATAATTATTATGGACCATACAATAACCTCTCGGGCATTGTTACTAATAGGCATATCAAGGACTTGGACATCCTTTAAAGGATAGTGGCGCTGTAAAATCAAGTTATGTTCATTGGAGTGCAGCTTTAAAAATACCGATTGCCTTAATATTTTTTTTATCCATGGCCTCCTCCATAGCCTAGTTTGTGCCTTGGAAGTTGCTGACTCTTGTTACTGTTTTGCTGAATGTAAGCTGTGCTCCAC
The DNA here is from genome assembly GCA_019447015.1 of Hymenochirus boettgeri. Lineage (NCBI taxonomy): Eukaryota > Metazoa > Chordata > Amphibia > Anura > Pipidae > Hymenochirus > Hymenochirus boettgeri. The sequence continues at coordinate 190,477,442 of CM033472.1, forward strand.
CCTCTGAGATTTCCTCTATTTCTTCCCTGCTTCAGCCTCAAACAGTCAATGCTTGGGAGTCTCCGTGCACTCTCCTGCTTGAGCCTCACAGGCATTACTGTTTCGAGTGCTGCAAGCACGGAAGTGCACGGAACTCACAAGCATTACTTGTTGATAGGCTCTAAGCAGGAGAGGGCACGGAACTCACAGGCATATACCTGTTTGAGGCTCAAGCATTGAATATGGGTGAGATACGTGTGCATGGAACCTCAGCATGTGCATTACGTTTGAAGCTCAAAGCAGTGGATGAAGGCATATTAAATCTTCAGTACGGGGATCGGAGCTTAACCATTCAGCACCAGTAACAAGATGTCAGGTGGGCACTTCAATGCCAATCAGCTAGACCCCCCCGGCTAACGAGGGTGCATAGGTAAAACAAATATATTAATGGGCCTATTTTTAGAAGTGCTGTAGCTTAATTGACATAATCGATACAGTACTTATCCTTTAAGGTTGAAGAAAAAAAGTTTCATCTTCAGGTTAGGAAAGGTTTCTTTACAGTGAGAACGGTGAAACTGTGGAACTGTCTTCCAGCAGAGGTGGTAATGGCAAGTTTATTGAACAGCTTTAAAAAATGCTGGATAAGTTTCTAAAACCAAAAATATTAGAATTACTGGTAATAATACATATAGATCTGGTTGATCCAGGGATACTTTCCGTGCCGTTTGGAGTCAGGAAGGTATTTTTCCCCCTTTTTGCTGTTTTTTTTTTGCCTTCCTCTGGATCAACTTGGTAGGTTAAAAAAAAAAAAAAATTTAAAAATAAAAAAAAAAAAAAAAAGGTGAATATGGTGGACATGCAATGGACGTATAGGTCTTTTATTCATACCTCAATACAGTTACTATGTAACTACATGGTTGGAATGAGTAGAATAGATAGTCATAATATATAGATAATAGATGATAATAGATAGATAGATAATATTATAGTATAAATAGATTAGATGATAATAGAATAGATAATAAATAGTAATAGATTAATATAATCAAGATAGATCAATACGTGGTCATGATAGATACTCGTATAGATATATAAGATAGATAGAGACTAATAGATAGATGATATAGGTAATAGGATGATTGGCGCCCTCAAGTAAATATCGCCACTCTTCAAGGGCCGCTTTTATGGCCAATAACTCACGGTCTCCTACATCATAATTCTTTTCGGAATCAGAAAGTTTTCTGAAAAAAAAGCAACCGGATGTAGTAGCGCCTTAGGTCCGTTACGTTGCGAGAGTATAGCTCCTAATGCAACTTCAGAAGCATCCACCTCCAATATAAAAGGAACAGTTAGGTCTGGGTGAATAAGGATGGGGGCTGAAGTAAAGCAGATTTCAAGCGCTCAAAGGCTGTTTGAGCGGACTTCGTCCAAGAGAATGGGACATGGGTTCTGGTCAGAAGGGTCAATGGTAGTATAATAGTAGAAAAATTCTTAATGAATCTACGGTAGAAGTTGGCAAATCCAATGAATTTTTGAACTTGTTTCCGGGTAGTAGGAGTAGGCCAATCCTGAATAGCGGAAACCTTTTGAGGATCCATAATTAGCCCTTGGGTGAGATGATGAACCCAAGAACGGATATAGAAGTCTTTTCAAACTCACATTTTCCCAATTTGGCGTATAACCCATGAACTCTTAAGACGAGAGAGAACTTTCTTAACCTGGATACGATGTTCCTCCAGGTTAGAAGAAAAAATCAATATATCATCTAGATAAAAGGCCAAAAAGTCACTACAAAGTCACGAAAAATATCTGACAAAATGTTGGAATGTGGCAGGTGCATTGCTAGACCGAAAGGCATGACCAAATATTCGAAATGACCATATCTGGAGCGGAACGCCGTTTTCCATTCATCCCCTTCTTTTATTCTGATCAAGTTATAGGCCCCGAAGATCCAACTTAGTAAAAACTTGGCGGTGTCTCAATCGTTGAAACAATTCGGGGAATAATGGAAGAGGATATCTATTTTTAATCGTGACATTATTGAGAGCTCGGTATCAATACAGGGCCTAAGTGAACCATCTTTTTTCTCAACAAAAAATATACCAGCCCCTGCTGGAGATGTAGAGTGGCGAATGAAACCCTTCTGAAGATTTTCTTCTATATATTCTTTGAGAAACTTTTGCTCAGGTTCTGACAAAGGATATACACCGCCCCAAAAGGAATCTCCGCACCGGTAATAGTTCAACGGGACAATCAAAATGCGGTGTGGTGGTAGATTATTAGCAGCTTTCTTATCAAAGACATCTGGAAGTTCTGATAGACACTGGGTAAGAGAGTCTCAGCCTGAACCTGATTAATACTTACACTGAAGAGGGAAGACATGACAGTCGGCAATGTGATGAGAGAAAAGAGATCTCTCCGGAGATCCAATTTATGAAGGATTGTGTGTCTTCAACCATGGCATGCCTAGAATAAGAGGAAAAAGAGAGAAAGGCAATACATCAAAACATATAAATTCTGAATGATGATTAATGTTGATCAATACTGGAAAAGTCTCTCGTAGTACAGGACCAGATGAGATTTTAGACCCGTCTGCCAGATGAATAAAGAGAGGAGAGGATTTGGGACGAGTGGGAATCTTCCATTCCTTGGTAAGGAGTCAATAACCCCGGAGTCAATAACGGCTTGGACGGTGACCATCGGACCGGTTCCCTGTAATGAGACATCAATAGACAGGTAAGATGCTGAAGCCGGGAGCGACAGACCAGAATGCATAGTAGGAACCTTACTCGTAGGTCTGATGGACATCCCTGGAGCAAATGACCAGACTCCCCACAGTATAGACAAGGTTTAAGCGGCGTCTTCTGATCCTTTCCTCAGGAGAGAGGGAAGGACGAGTTAACCCTAATTGCATAGGGACCGGTTCCAAAAATCCTGAAGAAGGAGAGTGGTGAGTACGTCATAGGACGAACGGGAAGTGCCCAATCTTTCTAATCTCCTTTCTTCAGTCGACGGTCAATTTGGACCGCTAGATCAATAAGATCTCAGGGACTCCAGTGCGTGCTAATTCATCCTTAAGGATCTTCTGACAGTCCGATTCGGAACTGGTGATCAGAGCCGCTTCATTCCATTGGGTCTCCACACTGATCCTGCGGAAATCAGCCACATAATCTTCTACCTGTTTTCTCCCCTGGGACAGGTTACGGAGTGCTGCTTCAGCTGAAACAACTCTACGTGGATCATCATAAATTTCTCCTAGAGCGGAAAAAAAAGTACCTACGGAAGCTATCGCAGGGCTGTTTTGATCCAGCAAACGAAGGGCCCACGCTTGGGGCTCGTCCTGAAGCAATGAAATAATGAAACCTACTTTTACCCTTTCTTCAGTGAAGCTTTTGGGCGAAGGGAGAAATACAAATGACAGGAGCTTTTGAACGTCCAAATTTGGAACGATCTCCGGAAAATCGGTCAGGAAGAGGAATCTTAGCTCAGCAACTGATGGGTTATGAGACCTTCCAGGAGACATGGCGTTCAACCTTGCATCCAATTGGCAGTATCCCTGTCTGGCTTCTTGTAAGGCTCCCGAAGTTCGGCGACTTGTCGATATAAGTCCTCGCTGGACTGACGTCTCCAGTGGATTCATTGGCTGCCAGTTACTGTTAAGATTTCTTCAGGATAAGGCCTCTATGAGACCCCCTCTGGACGGAGTCTAAGTACCTGCTGGTCTTCACCAGAGCCTCTAATGGTGAGGATGTTTTGCGGCAGGCAGGCCACAGGTCGCGACTCCAGAAGAGAGAATCACAAAGACCAATCCCACAATGTGGAGATGCGGGCCGGAGGTAGAAGCTGTGGTAGGTATGCAGGCGGGGTAACTGGAGGTAGAAACGTAGTAGTAGGTAGGCAGATCGGAGATAGGAGCAGTGGGAGTTATGCAGACCAGGGGTAACTGGAGGTAGGAGCTGGAATGGAGATACGGACGGAGGTAGGAGAGTGGTAGATATGCAGACGGAGGTAACTGGAGGTAGGAGCTGGAGTAGAGATACGGGGCGGAGGTAGGAGCTGTGGTAAATATGCAGACCGGAGGTAACTGGAGGTATGAGCTGGAGTAGAGATACGGACCGGAGGTAGGAGCTGTGGTAGTTATGCTGACCGGAGGTAACTGGAGGTAGGAGTGGAGTAGAGATACGGACGGAGGTAGGAGCTGTGGTAGTTATGCTGGACCGGAGGTAACTGGAGGTAGGAGCTGGAGTAGAGATACGGACCGGAGGTAGGAGCTGTGGTAGTTATGCTGACCAGAGGTAACAGGAGGTAGGAGCTGAAGTGGAGATGCAGACCGGAGGTAGGAGCAGTGGTAGTTATGCTGACCGGAGGTAACAGGAGGTAGGAGCAGTGGTAGGATGCAGGCAGACTGGACACAGGAGACAGGGAACAACTGGATACCAATACCAATGCTAAACAGGAGCTAGGAGTTCAGAGCAACAAACTCTGAACTGGCAGCAAGAGGCCAACTGCCAGGAGGAGCCTAAATAGGCCCCTGTGACCTCATCCCTGCTGGCCGTGCCCCGGAAGAAGATGGCCGCCAGCAGGGTAAAAGCCTGCGCCGCCCACGTCTACGTCACTGAGGACGAGGCGGGCGCAGCGCTGCACGCGAGCGGGTACTGACTCGTGCTCGGCAGCGCTCCCGCTCGCGCCGCCGGAGGAGGATCCCAGGCTCGCGGCAAGGTAATTCCTGCAGTATGTATGTTAAACAGGAATTGAAGCCAAATTGAAAAGATGGAATAGATGGGGGAGTAAGAAAAATTGGCAGAAACAATATGGGTGGAACTGTGGACAGGAAGCAGAAGGTAGGTAAATTAATTGTTGGAGTGGTTATAAGCCGCCAAATGCCGGGGAGGAGGTGGAAATGAATCTCCATATGCAGTTGGCGAAGGCTGGTGGTATGGGCATGTTCTGGTTATGGGGGATTTTAACTAGCCTGACATAGATTGGAGTAAGGGAACTGCCAGCACCTCAAAAGGTATAAAGTTTTAAATTTCCTATTTGAGCATTTTCTTTCACAGATCGTAGAAGTTCCTACTAGACAGAATGCGTTGTTGGATCTGGTGATATCTAATAACCCTGAGCTCATTTGGAGATGAAGGTAATGGGAAGCTTAGGGAATAGTGACCATGATATAGTGTCATTTAATATAGGTTGCAAAAAACTAAAGTGCACTGGCTTAACAAAAACTTTTAACTTTAGGAAAGCTAATTCTATGCTGTAAAGGAATCACTCCTGCTCATAGACTGGGGGGAATTGTTTCAAGGTAAGATACAGAGCAGATGTGGACCACGTTTAAAGAGATATTAAACTATTACATTTCTAAATCTGTACATTTAGGGAAGAAGTGTAAAAAAATGAGGTCCACTCCTGTATGGCTTAATGCTCAGGTAAAAAGGGAAATGGAAAAAAAAGAAAAAGGCTTTTAAAATTTTGAAAACAGAGGGACAGAACAGGCTTACAGGGAGTACAAAAGCTGTAATAAAGAGTGTAAGAAAGCAATTAAACTAGCTAAAATAAAAAATGAAATACGGATTGCCAAACAAAGCAAGTCCAACCCCAAAATGTTTTTTAAGTATATAAATGGTAAAAAGATGAGGACTGAGAAGTGGGACCATTAAATATTGGGGCTGGATGGTTGTAGAGGATGCCCAAAAGGCAAATCTGCTAAAACGTTTTTTTTACATCGGTTTTCACTGTTGAGAATCCTTGTCCTTACAGCAGGGACTGTAATAATACGCGGGAGAAATTCACATTGGCTGAAGGAGGATATGGTACGGAAACAATGACAAAGTTAATATCAATAAAGCCCCAGGACCAGATGGATTGCATCCTCGGATTTTTTAAAAAACTTAGTTCAGTTCTATTAGACCACTGTTTCCCATCTTTTCAGATTCGCTTTTGTCTGGGGATGTGCCGCTGGATTGGAAAAAAGCCAATGTAATACCAATTCAAAAAAGGTAGTCGTTCACAGCCTGGTAACTATAGACCTGTAAGCCTAACATCAGTGGTAGGGAAGGTGCTGGAAACTTTGTTACGGGAGATATCCTTGACTTTGTCTCCAGAGATCATCTTATTGTGTAGTCAGCATGCATTTATGAAAAAATAGATCATGCCAGACAAATTTAATTGATTTTATGAAGAAGCGAGTAAGAAGTTAGATTCAGGCACAGCAGTGGATGTGGATATTTGGATTTGCGAAAGCTTTTGATACTGTGCCACATAGGCGACTAAACACATCTGTTGGTCTGTTGGCCTTGAAGAAAACATTTGTTCATGGATAGAGAACTGGTTATTGGATCGCAAACGAGAGTGGTGGTTAATGTAGCTACATCTATGTGGGCTAAAGTTCTAAGCGGAGTGCCTCAGGGTTCTGTACTGGGCCGCTTTGTTTTAATCTGTTTATAAAGACTTAGAAGGCGTCTGTTATCTACCAGAACCCCCAAATCTTTTTCCATTACAGATGCATTTAACACAATGTTATTTATGGTGTAGGTGACACAGGGATTATTATTATTATTATTATTATAATTTAATTATTATTATTATAATTATTATTATCCCAAATGCATCACCTTACATTTATCAACATTGAATCTCATCTGCCATTCTGCTGCCCATTTTGATAATCTATCTAGGTCTGCTTGCAGCACTTGCACATCATTGGAAGTTTCCAAAGCTCTGCATAATTTAGTGTCATCAGCAAACACAGAGACCTTGCTCTCAATGCCCCCTTCTAAGTCATTTATAAACAGATTAAACAGAAGCGGCCCCAGTACAGAACCCTGAGGCACTCCGCTTAGAACTTTAGCCCACATAGATGTAGCTACATTAACCACCACTCTCGGTTTGCGATCCAATAACCAGTTCTCTATCCATGAACAAATGTTTTCTTCAAGGCCAACAGACCAACAGATGTGTTAGTCGCCTATGTGGCACAGTATCAAAAGCTTTCGCAAAATCCAAATATACCACATCCACTGCTGTGCCTGAATCTAACTTCTTACTCGCTTCTTCATAAAAATCAATTAAATTTGTCTGGCATGATCTATTTTTTCATAAATGCATGCTGACTACTACTAATAAGATGATCTCTGGAGACAAAGTCAAGGATATGATCCCGTAACAAAGTTTCCAGCACCTTCCCTACCACTGATGTTAGGCTTACAGGTCTATAGTTACCAGGCTGTGAACGACTACCTTTTTTGAATATTGGTATTACATTGGCTTTTTTCCAATCCAGCGGCACATCCCCAGACAAAAGCGAATCTGAAAAGATGGGAAACAGTGGTCTAGATAGAACTGAACTAAGTTTTTTTAAAATCCGAGGATGCAATCCATCTGGTCCTGGGGCTTTATTGATATTAACTTTGTCTAATTGTTTCCGTACCATATCCTCCTTCAGCCAATGTGAATTTCTCCCCTGCGTATTATTACAGTCCCTGCTGTAAGGACAAGGATTCTCAACAGTGAAAACCGATGTAAAAAAAACGGTTTAGCAGATTTGCCTTTTGGGCATCCTCTACAACCATCTCAGCCCCAATATTTAATGGTCCCACATTCTCAGTCCTCATCTTTTTACCATTTATATACTTAAAAAACATTTTGGGGTTGGACTTGCTTTGTTTGGCAATCCGTATTTCATTTTTTATTTTAGCTAGTTTAATTGCTTTCTTACACTCTTTATTACAGCTTTTGTACTCCCTGTAAGCCTGTTCTGTTCCCTCTGTTTTCAAAATTTTAAAAGCCTTTTTCTTTTTTTCCATTTCCCTTTTTACACTGAGCATTAAGCCATACAGGAGTGGACCTCATTTTTTTACACTTCTTCCTAAATGTACAGATTTAGAAATGTATAGTTTAATATCTCTTTTAAACGTGGTCCACATCTGCTCTGTATCTTTACCTTGAAACAATTCCCCCCAGTCTATGAGCAGGAGTGATTCCTTTAACAGCATAGAATTAGCTTTCCTAAAGTTAAAAGTTTTTGTTAAGCCAGTGCACTTTAGTTTTTTGCAACCTATATTAAATGACACTAAATCATGGTCACTATTCCCTAAGCTTCCCATTACCTTCATCTCCAAATGAGCTCAGGGTTTATTAGATATCACCAGATCCAACCACGCATTCTGTCTAGTAGGAACTTCTACGATCTGTGAAAGAAAATGCTCAAATAGGAAATTTAAGAACTTTATACCTTTTGAGGTGCTGGCAGTTCCCTTACTCCAATCTATGTCAGGCTAGTTAAAATCCCCCATAACCAGAACATGCCCCATACCACCAGCCTTCGCCAACTGCATATGGAGATTCATTTCCACCTCCTCCCCGGCATTTGGCGGCTTATAACACACTCCAACAATTAATTTACCTACCTTCTTGCTTCCTGTACACAGTTCCACCCATATTGTTTCTGCCATATCGTTTACTCCCCCATCTATTCCATCTTTTCAATTTGGCTTCAATTCCTGTTTAACATACATACTGTCAGGAACTTACCTTGCCGCGAGCCTGGGATCCTCCTCCGGCGGTCGCGAGCGGGAGCGCGCCGATGACACGAGGTACCCGCTCGCGTGCACGCTCGCGCGCCCGCGCGTCCTCAGTGACGTGAGGACGTGGGCGGCGCAGGCTTTTACCCTGCTGGCGGCCATCTTCTTCCGGGGCACGGCCAGCAGGGATGAGGTCACAGGGGCCTATTTAGGCTCCTCCTGGCAGTTGGCCTCTTGCTGCCAGTTCAGAGTTTGTTGCTCTGAACTCCTAGCTCCTGGTTAGCATTGGTGATTGGTATCCAGTTGTTCCCTGTCTCCTGTGTCCAGTCTGCCTGCATCCTACCACTGCTCCTACCTCCTGTTACCTCCGGTCAGCATAACTACCACTGCTCCTACCTCCGGTCTGCATCTCCACTTCAGCTCCTACCTCCTGTTACCTCTGGTCAGCATAACTACCACAGCTCCTACCTCCGGTCCGTATCTCTACTCCAGCTCCTACCTCCAGTTACCTCCGGTCTGCATATCTACCACAGCTCCTACCTCCGGGTAGGAGCTGGAGTAGAGATACGGACCGGAGGTAGAGCTGTGGTAGTTATGCTGACCGGAGGTAACTGGAGGTAGGAGCTGGAGTAGAGATACGGACCGGAGGTAGGAGCTGTGGTAGTTATGCTGACCAGGTAACTGAGGTAGGAGCTGAGTAGAGATGAACCGGAGGTAGGGCGTGGTAGTTATCTGCGAGGTAACAGGAGTAGGAGCTGAAGTGGAGATGCAGACGGAGGTAGGAGCAGTGGTAGTTATGCTGACCGGAGGTAACAGGAGGTAGGAGCATGGTAGGATGCAGGCGACTGGACACAGGAGACAGGAACCAACTGGATACCAATCACCAACGCTAACCAGGAGCTAGGAGTTCAGAGCAACAACTCTGAACTGGCAGCAAGAGGCCAACTGCCAGGGGAGCCTAAATAGGCCCCTGTGACCTCATCCCTGCTGGCCGTGCCCCGAAAAGATGGCCGCCAGCAGGGTAAAAGCCTGCGCCGCCCACGTCCTCACGTCACTGAGGACGCGCGGCGCGCGCGCGAGCGTGCACCTCGCGTCATCGGCGCGCTCCCGCTCGCGACCGCCGGAGGAGGATCCCAGCTCGCGGCAAGGTAAGTTCCTGACATTGCCCCCCCCCCCACCGGCACCCTCCGGGTGTCCTTGAGCATAGGTTTGTCAGGATGTTTGGAATGAAAAGTCTTGACTAAACGAGGAGCGTGAATCTGCTCAGACGGCTCCCAAGAATTCTCTTCGGGACCAATCCCTTCCATTTAATAAGATATCTTAACTTTCCAGCAGAGACCTTGGCATCTAAAATGTTCTCCACCTCGTATTCGTCAGTCCCGTCAATCATAATAGCAGCGGAGGAGGCTCCAGCCTGAGTCTGTAACATATCTTTTAAAACAGGATACATGAAAGACTGGATGTATCTTTAATGACTTGGGGAGCTCCAGTTCAAAGGCAACCGTGTTGATAGCTTTCCTAATACAAATGGCCCGATGAACCGGGGACCCAACTTAGCCGAGGAATCCTTAATTTCAAATTCCGAGTCGACAACCAAACCAATATCCACCTTAAATATCGAAGAGTCTTTTCTCAATAGATTAGCTAACTTACGGCTCGCTCCTGAGCTTCAGCGATGAAGGTCTTCAGCCTCAGTCTTCTCCTCATAAGATGTATTCTGGTGAAAAGATCAGGAATCGTGATCTTGGAAGGAATACCGGTAAGGAAAGTTGGATTAAATCCATAGTTAGCATAAAAAGGGAACACTTGATGGAAGAATGAACCGCATTGTTGTAAGCAAACTCTGCAAGTGGTAACAGAGAGGACCAATTTTCCTGTGACACGGAGGAGGAACAACGAAGATACTGTTCAAGTGTTTGGTTTGTTCTTTCTGTTTGTCCATTAGATTGTGGATGGTATCGGAGGAAAAAGAATTGTGGATATGTAACACTTGCACACTCCTTCCAAAACTTTGAGGTGATTGTACCCTCTACTGATACGATGTCATCAGGAACCCCGTGAGACCACAATTTCTCAATAAACACCTCCGCCGTAATGGAAGCTGAGGGATTCCTTTTAACGGAATAAAGTGAGCCATCTTCGTCAATCGATCAACGACCACAAAAATTGTGCTGAACCCCTTGGAACGAGGTAACTCAACAATGAGTCCATGGTAATCATGCCCCAAGGGCGGTCCGGAACAGGCAAGGGAGATAGTAATCCATATGGTCTCTGTCTATTTTCTTGAACCTAGCACAAGTAAGACAAGAAGCCACAAACTGTTTACAATCTCTAGACTACTTGCCAAAAAAAATTTCTTGTTAAGCAAATCCAACGTCTTGTGAACCCCAAAATGACCGGCCAAAGCATGAGAATGACAATACTGAAGTACTGTCAGACCTGGCTTGAACGTACAAATATTTTGTTGTCTTGGTATATAAACCGTCTGGGAAAGAGAAGAGGATTGGAGCGATGCTTCTTTGATGGTTTTGACTATATTAGTAGTTAATAGTAGAAAATTATATTTGGAGAGAACCATATTAGCCTTATCCGACTTATTGACCTCAGAAGTTGTCTAGAAAGGGCGTCGCTTACCATTTTTTGAACCAGGACGAAAGGTTATATGGAAATTAAATCTGTAAAGAAAAGAGCCCATCTAGCTTGACGGGGTTTTAACCTTTTAGCAGTCTGTAGGTACCAGGTTCTATGATCCGTGAAGATGGTAATAGGATGATTGGCGCCCTCAAGTAAATTCGCCACTCTTCAAGGGCCGCTTTTATGGCCAATAACTCACGGTTCTCCTACATCATAATTCTTTTCGGAATCAGAAAGTTTTCTTGAAAAAAAAGCAACCGATTTAGTAGCCA